>CAUYRH010049794.1:0-15600 GCA_963574655.1 Perodicticus potto
TCAACGGGCTAAGGCGCCAGCCACGTACACCTGAGCTGGTGGGTTCGAATCCAGCCCGAGCCCGCCAAACAACAATGGTGGCTGCAACCAAAAAATGGCCGGGCGTTGTGGCGGGCGCCTGTAGTCCCAGCTACTTGGGAGGCAGAGGCATGAGACTCGCTTGAACCCAGGAACTGGAGGTTGCTGTGAGCTGTGACGCCACAGCACTCTATCCAGGGTGATAGCTTGAAGCTCTGTCTCAAAAAAAACCTGACAGGAGACCATTTTTCAGAAGAGCAAAGTATGCAACCAGGTCTACCTGGGCTGTCACAGCCCTGTCTCTGCCCAGGGAGAAAAGGTGGGCTTGGGCACAGCATACAGGGGTGGATTCCTGCACAGACAGCATGCTGTGGACTTTCACATTCGCTCACTGACTCAGTGGGAGGAAGCTAGGCCCCACTCTGTTGATTTTACCCAACCCACCACATGGGGAGAGCAGGAATCCAGCACCTGCCTGCATCATTTCCTTTAGCCCTCACACTGGCCCTGTAAGATAGAAGACAACTATACCCAGACATGAGAAAACAAAGATGGCTCCAATTAGTTCAGGGTGTTGCCCAAGATCACACAACTGGAAGTGAAGCCAAAACTTGAAACCAGGTCCGTCTGGCTCTAAAACCAGTAACTTCATCTCTCCACAAGCCTCTTGAAAAAAATCACAAATACCCCAAGCAAGGGGTTTGAGTAGCTCATAGATCACACACAGCTGGATGTGGCCTGCAGGTATATTTGGCCCACACAACATCTTAAATTTGCATTAGCTGCCAACTGTTAGAAGTCATGAGATTGGTTACTTCTGGCTCGCTGGAAAAACAGATCTGGTAACAATGGAGTGACAGTTATGGACACTCTCACTTGCCCCAGGGGCTTTTACTCCCTACCACTGTCTGGCTGATACTGTGGTGTCTTCCTTGTTCACCACCTGCCAGCTTCAACTGCCTGGGTTACTTGCCTTTGGATAAAGGCCCTTCCTCCAGGTGGAAGGTTTTAAGCACTTCTATTCTCTGGGGGGGGGGAGTGTGGGAAAAGTAACATTTATAAAACCTCCACACTATGCATTAGATACTGTTTATCTGCACCAAATGTCACATTTCTAAGTCCACAGCTCACAATCTTAGAAAGTGACTGGTGTACTTTCCTCAATTTGTGTGATGCGGCAGGGCCCTGAGCAGAGGTCTACGGCCCCCCTTTCCCACTGCTGCCTCCCTCTCCACAAAGAGGAGCCAGGAAGCAGGTTGTGGGACACACCATTGCCTCAACCATCCTGCCTAACCCAGCAGCAGCCAGGTCAGCTCATGTGACCACAGAAGTCATCAGCTCCTGCCCAGCCTAGACCTGGCCCCACACAAGCATCACTTCCCTGTCTCACAACTGCCTTGTGGGCAGATCCTTTCATTATCCGAGTTTCACAAGTAAAGACACCAATGGTTCAGAGACACGGAAGGACTTGCCAAGGATAAAGCTGATGAGTGGCACAGTCTAGATTAGAGTCGAGATTTTTTTTGAGTCCAGACCCTGCACGCTTCAGCCAGCAACGAGGCGGCTCCCAACACCCTACCCTCTCAGAGGACAGGCCCAGCAAGAAGCAGGTCTGAAACAGGCACCCTCCTGCCTCTACCCTTAGGGTTTTTCCTGGCCTCCCCAACCAGGTTCCCACCTTGATCTTCTGTTGGTAGATGTTGTCATCCTCAGCATACTCCTTGTATAGGACCGAGAGCTCCAGTCGCTCTGACACCAGCGGGTTTTGCACAGCAATCTGCAGGAGGCAGGAACCCATCATGCTCTGGCAGAGAAGATGGAGTAACCCATGCCTAACCACCAAAGCACCTATAAAAAGGGGGTGCTGGGCTGGTGTCTCAGTGGCACAGTGACCTCCATAATGCATCCAGTACCTAGCATAGCCTGAGAAATGGCCTTCCAAAGCAGAGAGAGAAGAAGCCTCAGACCCAAACTACAAATCTTCAATTGCCTCCCCTGCCCTCTTCAGCCCCTCACCTCTTGCTGAATTCGGTCCTGCTGAGCCATGATGGCTTCATCATAGGCCAGACAGTTAACACCTGAAAAAAGGAACAAGCCAAGGATTACAGTGAGTTTCAGTCATCTCCACTGCAGACAGCTGGGCCAGGGACAAGAGCAGCCCAGGAGCAGGAGGGCAAGCATGAAATTTGGAAGCACTGTTTTTACATCCTGCTCCCCTCCAACTGTGTAAGCTTGAAAAAGTCCCTTCAAATTCTGGGCTTTTGATTCCTCATCCTTAAATGAGGGGTAGAGGCATCACCCTCAAATGCACTCATTCTTCCAGCTCTGACACTCCCTTCTTCCCTGGTTTCTAACATCACTTCCCAGCAGCCTGGGAATACTCTGGGGCCTGGCAAGTCTCTTGGGGAAAGTAAGATGAGGAGGCAGAGTCCTGGGCTAGAGGGAGGACTGCACTCCTGTGAGCCTGCACTTTACTTGATCACCCCTTCATCCTCCTGCTGTCCTGGGTATTGTTCAGGGTGCCCATTTTACAAATAACAACATAAGGGCAGACAAGTGAAGTAATCTGTTCAAGGTCACAACTACTAAAGACCTGTGGTCAAATCCAGGTTTGTCTTAATTCCACTCTGAGCTCTTCACCCGATACCTAACCTCTGCAACCTCAGTGCAGAGACCCCTCCTCAATTGTGAAAGGGGCTAATACACCACTTTCCTTAGAGGCATACCATTAAGTACCCTAGAATCATCAGTGAGCCAGGTAGGTCCACCCTATGAGCAGCCATTGGCGAGGAGCCAGGGGACCTAAATTCTAGCCCTGGCTCTTTCATACATGATTCTGAGCAAGTTCCTTCTGGGGGGCTGGGCTTTGCAGTTCTCATTCCTTCAAGTTTGCAAGTGAGAATGGGGTGTGTGTGCTAAATGACTTTTAAGGTCAACAGCCCTTTTGGGCCTGGCCATCCTGAATTCTCAGCTGGGTGTTGAACCCTCCCCTACACTGTTCATTAAAGGGCTGTCCTTCCCATCCAGGTGACCTACTCTGTCCCCAAGGCCTAATTCAGAGGTGAGAAATACAGTGAGATCATTTTTGAAAAACCCATCTGCTTGGAGAACTAAGATAACAATGCTCTGGCAGGTGGAAAGGGGCTGCAAGGCCACAAGGGGCGGCTCTATCTGAAAAGGCCACAGCCCTAAGGAGCAGACACCAACAGCCCCTCACCGCCCAGCGCTGCCTGCTACATCCCAGGCCGCCCGCCCAGTCCTTTGTGCTCCGCAACCTGGGGTAACTCGACGCCTTGCAGGCGCGGCCCGCTTTGGACTAGGCAGGCGGCTTGGAGGCTCGGTCCCGGTCTAGGCCTCAGCCTGACTGCAAGGACCGGGCCGGGACGGCTCCGGGGCCCGGGCCCGGGCAGCCGGCTGCTCAGGAGCTGGGCGGAGGGCGGGGCGGCCCAGGCCCCGCCCCAGGCGCGCGCGAGAAGGAAGGGCCGTGGGCCTTCGCCCGCCTCCCCTCCCTCCTGCCCCGCCGGGGGTCGCGGCGGCGGCTCTTTCCATTGTGAGGGGGAGGGGAGGCAGCGGGGGTGGGGGAAGGGGCCATCCACGCGTTTCGCCTCAGTCGACCAGCGGCCCTGCTTCTCCGACCTCCTTGGGAACAGCCGGCTCGGCATCGCCCCCGCTAGCCCAGGCCGGGCATCCCTCCCTCCATCCGTACCTTCGGAGTCGCTGCCTAGCGGCTCCTGCTTCTGCTGCTGAGGTTCCTCGGCCGCCATCTTTAAACAGCGCCGCACTGCCGACCGCTTCCGGGTTACCAGGCGCCCTCCTCCCGGAAGTGAGCCCCTCCTCGGCAACCCCTAGCAACTGGATCCCGTCTGGCGCGGTCTGCTCACCGGCTCTCCGGGTTCTGGCGGCTGCCGGCCCGCGGCCCTGTCACAAGCAGGCGGCGCCTGCCCGCACCCCACTCCCCGCGCCCTGGATTGGGTCCATCTTCCCAGCCTCCCAAAGTCCCGGTGGTGATTTAAGAGGTTCTTGGAGCCCCTTCCGTTTTCTTGTCATCGGAGTTTCAAGAGGAAGACGAAATTACAACCACCAAAGGCAACATTCCTGCCGCGGGTTCCGGCACGCATCAAATGCGACTGAAGCTGCTGTGCGGAACGTCACGCCAACGTCGTGAGCCCCGCAGACCCCACACCACGCCCCTCCCACTCAGCCTGGCGCTCGCAGCCGGTTTCCGGCAGAAAATGCGTCCCTCGGGGTCAAGGCCAAAGCCTGGGGACCTCACTTTGGGCTCCGAGTCCTTCTGGCTGCGACAAAGCAGATTCTTTATAAAAGCAAGGACTTGGCTGGGTGCGGTGGCTCCCACCCGTAATCCTAGCACTCTGGGAGGCCGAGGCAGGAGGATAATAGCTTTAGCCCGGGAGTTTCAGGTCGCTGCGAGCTAGGCTGATGCCACAGGCACTTTAGGCTGGAAGACGGGGTGAGTCTCTGGCTTAAATAAATAAATGCAAGGACTTAATAGAAAAGACAAACGTGGAGTGGCGCCTGTGGTTCAATGAGTAGGGCGCCGACCCCATATACCGAGGGTGGCAGGTTCAAACCCGGCCTGGGCCGAACTGCAAAAACAGAAAAATAGCCGGGCGTTGTGGCGGGCGCCTGTGTTCCCAGCTACTGGGGAGGCTGAGGCAAGAGAATCGCCTAAGCCCAGGCGTTGGAGGTTGCTGTGAGCTGTGTGATGCCACAGCACTCTACTGAGGGCGATAAAGTGAGACTCTGTCTCTACAAAAATAAAAAAAATCAGAAAAACATTAGTGGTTGCCAAAGGTTGGGGGAAGGGGCTTAAGGAAAGTGGATGTGCCGTCAAAATGAAAGGGACGGATCCTTGTGAAACCGGAAATGTTCCACGTCTTGACTGTGTCAGAATCAGTACTCAGAGGTGTGTGCTTTGCCATAGGTTTGCAAGATATTACCAGTGGGGGAAACTGAGTAAAAGGATACACAGAAGCTGGGCGTGATGTTCATGCCTATAATCCCAGCACTTTCAGAGCCGGGAGGAAAAGTTTTAAAAAATGGCAAGGTCACGAATGCTGAAGATGCTGCCATTTAAGAGAAGTCATAGTTTTAGGAGCTGTGGTTGTCTTTTCTTTACTTTTTTTTTGGAATCTGAAATGCCACAATTTAGGGGCTGTGGTTTTCAACTTCTCACTCGAGGGCCCTTTTGTGAAAGTGGTCCTTTTGCACTCAAGCAGGCTCTGCTTCAGTCCCAATCAAATTCCCTGAGTTGTGAAAGGACAGGAGTGGAATATGACTTAACACTTAAATTAGTTAGTGCTAGTCCTGGAGCAGGTGTTCTTGGTGCCTGGGCTCCCTACACACAGCCCACCATGGCTTCTCTCAGCAAGGCTACAAATGCCACACCTATGTCCCAGCAACATTACAGATTACTATATTATTGGGTCATTGGACCTTTGGGGTTGTTTCTGAACTCAAGAAAACAAAAGATCCCAACCCTATATGAACCCTATGTCTATCAAATTGTTCACTCCTTTCCCTAGTTTTAACGATGAAAGTTGTAACTGCAAATCAGATGTGCAATCAACAGAAGACAACTGGTGAAGAGCAAGACGGTTGATGACAAAGACTGGATTTCTATTTGGCTTTTTAAATTTTTTAAAATAGCTATGCGACAACCCTACCCCTGCATCCCCACCTAGACTAAGGAGTCATTTCAGGGGGCCGGGGTTGGGACTAATGGTCAGGACAAGGAACAGCTGCTTTGAAGGATGAAAAGGAGTCCCCGTTGTGGCTCATTGCTGGAGTGCAACCAGACTGCCAACACCATGTCAGTGCTTCCCTCCCACCCAAGGTTCTGGAGCTTGAACAGACCTGTGCCCTCAATGCACAAGAGGCCTGTAAACAAGGGTGCTCTCTCCTACCTACTGCCTAGCTTTATCACAAACAGAAGACATGGAGGCCAGGCACGGTGGCTCATGCCTGTAATCCTAGTACTCTGGGAGACCAAGGTAGGTGGACTGCCTTAGTTAAGAAGTTCAGGACCAGCCTGAGCAAGAGCGAGACCCTGTCTCTAAAAATAACCAGGCATTGTGGAGAGAGCCCGTAGTCCCAACTACTTGGGAGGCTGAGGCAAAAGGATCACTTGAGCCCAAGAGTTTGAGGTTGCTGTGAGCTGTGACAACACGGCACTCTACCAAGGGTGACAAAGTGAGACTGTCTCAAAAAAAAAAAAAAAAGACATGGAGCTCCTCATCAAGCAGAATGAGAATGGCAAGGAGGCTTTACTCTTCATTTAGTCCCAAGATGGTCAACTTTTGCCCATCTCTTTTTCATGATGATTTGATTGTTAATAACTGTTCTCTTGGGCGGTGGCTGTGGCTCAAGTAGTAGGGCCCCAGCCCCATATACTGGGGGTAGTAGGTCCAAAACTGCAAAAAAAAAAAAAACCTGTTCTCTTGGCCTGGCATGGTGACTCACACCTGTTTTCCTAGCACTCTGGGAGGCCAAAGTGGATGGATTGCTTGAGCTGAGTTCGAGACCAGCCTGAGCAAAAGTAAGACCCCCGCCTCTACTAAAAATAGAAAAAACTGAGGCAAGAGGATTGCTTGAGCCCAAGAGTTGGAGGTTGCTGTGAGCTATAACCCCACGGTACTTATCCAGGTGACAGTTTGAGACTCTGTTTCAAAAAAAAAAAAAAAAAAAAAAAAAACAACTGTTCTCTTATCCCCATTCCATCCATCCTGTTACTTTTACCATTTTAGGATTTTTTTTTTTTTTGCAGTTTCTGCCCAGGGCTGGGTTTGAACCCACCACCTCCAGCATGTGGGGCCAGCGCCCTACTCCTCTGAGCCACAGGCGCTGCCCCATTTTAGGATTTTGATGCTCCATCCTGAAGCTTCTAAAACCCACCTGCAGATTTACTGGCACCACAGCCCCAGACATTTGTGTCTGCTTCCTAATTTGCTGCTCTGGAAATTGTCCCCTGCTGGCCCTGGCTGCTGAGGGCTATAAGGAAACAGCACAGTGCTTGGGTTCAGGCTGCTGCTTGTTGGACAGTCACAAATTCGACAGTCCAGCATAGTACTGTCACACTAGCAGCTATACTACTGACATGGAACAAATACGGCTTCACATGCTCCTGCCAGACTGGAGCATGTCCATGGGATTCCAGCAAGTGGAGGAAGAGGAGACCCCCACACTGGGACCCAGAGATTGTACAACCTCAGCCACTGAGGAATAGTTTACATAACAGCCCAGAGGCCCTAAGGGACCACATGGCTTCCAGGCCCACCCAACCTCATCTGCCAATTCAGCAAAGGGGGCCAGGCTGGGTTTCACCCGACTAAAATCAAGGCATTGCAGGCTGCATTCCTTTCTGAAAAGTCTTGAGATAGAATCGGCTTCCTCCTTAGCTAGGTTAACAGAATTCAGTTCCTTGCAGCTGTGGGAGTGAGGTCCATGTTCTTGCTGGCTGACAACTGAGTACTGTCCTCATTCCTAGATGCCACTGCATTCTTTGGCTCATGGCCCACGTCCGCCAGGCTCAGAGCCAGCAGTGGAAGTCCAAGTCTTTCTGAGGTCAGGACTTGTGTGATTACACTGGACCCTCTCAGATAATCCAGGATAGTTTCCACTTCAAGGTCCTTAATTATATCTGCAAAGTCCCCTCTACCTTGTAAGATATCATAGTCATACATTCCAGGGAGTAGATGGACATCTTTGGGGGGCCATTATTCTGCCTGAGGCTCAGAGAGACTAGATAACTTCCCCAAGGTCATACAGTAAATGGCTGCGAGCCAGGCCTCAAGCCCAAGCCTCCCAGCCCCCAGTCCACTTTTCTGACATTGAAGCATCTGCCATGACTGCAGCCCCACCACTTGTGTGCCCTCCAGGCACACACCCCACAGACCTGGGTATAGGAAATGCTGTCTGAAGTCTAAAAAGCCCTGTTTTCTCTAAAGGGAATTTGCTCCAGGGCCCCTGAATTGGTTGAGGATGAGGGAAAGACAATGAAAGGTTATCAGATTTCAGGCCTAGCACACAGAGGACCAAGGAGTTTAAGGTTCAAACAACAGGTCACTGGAACTCTAAACTCTCCTACCCACCCCCTGAAATCCCCTCCCATAAGCTGCAGGACCTGGCAGGCTGTGGGAGAAAAGGGACTGGAGGAGCTGTTGGACTTGCTAAGGGCTCACTCAAACCAGAGCCCTGAAAGACTTGCCTATAAGCACTGGCTTCTCACTGGATGGAACAGTGGCCCCTACCTGGGGTAGTTGACCATTCCCTATCCCTTTGAGCTCCAGGGGCTTAAAAATAGGAGACACCCAATCAAAATGTTTGGCAGGGCAGTGGGACTGCCATAAAAACAAGACAACTTTCCTTGTCCTCCCTGTGAGGCACCCTCATGGCTATAAGACCAATGTCTCATCTGTGTCCTCAGCCCAAGAAGCTTTGAGCCAAGCAGTATGGGGCCCTCTGCTCAGGAAGTGGAGGCTTGATTAGAATGGCCCAGGACACAAGTCTGCAGCGAGGGCAGCCGGCTCTCAGCTGCCTCTCCCAGTCCTAATGTGAACAGGAAGGCCTCCCAGAGTGAGGCCTGGAGCAAGGGAGGGCCCTGTTGTATGGGAGGAGATGGCCAAGACCCTCCATTCAAAAAGGGTGCTTCTTAGCTATCAGTAGGTGGCAGGTGATTCCCCTAGCTCAGCTTGCTTGGGCCAGTCAGGCCCCAAATGGCCCTCTCCCCTTCCCCAGCTGATCTTGCACCCTATACACACCTCACAGCATTCTAGGTCCCAGTCTGGGCAACAGGCTGAGCCAGTTTCTCCCAGGCCTCCAACCACATTCACACACAAAGGCCAGTTTGTGAGGAAGGAAATAAGCCATCCAGGAGACAGAAAACTACTTCCAACTTGCTCCTCAGGGAAGCAGCCATGGCAAGAGCTGAACTTCCTCCGGTATCCAGGCACTGAGTCCCTAGCATCACTGGACACCACGTGAAAAGGCCAGGAAAGACAAGACAAAGGCAGGAAAGCAGGGTTCACATTTCGCTTCTGTCAACAGAAATCAGCAAACAAGAGCCTGCAGAAAACGAATACTGTGAAGATATGGCTTCCAATACCCAGGGCCTAATGCCAACCACCCCCCTTCAGCTCTCACTTCACAACTTGGCCCACTGTTCCAGTCCCAGGTGTCCTGACAGCCTTACTCCACAGGGAACACTGAACCTGTGTCTGTTTAGAAATCAACTAAGTCACCCCAGGAAAGAGGATGCAGAGGTATGGTAAAGCCACTGTCTTCCTCCAAGGATGGGGTCTGCAGGGTTGAGTGTTCTTTCCAGTCACCAGCAGTCAGGATCCCAGCTCAGTATGAGTGCTTCACAAGCACCATCCCTGCTGGGGCACTTCCTGCCTCTCAGACCCCACCAGAATCACTGAGGAAGAGCCCCTGCAGGAAGACTGACAGATTCCTCACATCAAGAAGAAGAGGGGATGGGGAAGCAAAGGGAACAAGACCTGTCAGTCTGTAAGCATGTACAGAGAGAGGACAGCAAGGAAAGGGCCCTGGAGTTGACATTTAAAAAACCTGACTTGGCGCCTGTGGCTCAACGGGCTAGGGCGCCAGCCACGTATACCTGAGCTGGCGGGTTTGAATCCAGCCCCGGCCCGCCAAACAATGACAGCTGCAACCAAAAAAATAGCTGGGCGTTGTGGCGGGCGCCTATAGTCCCAGCTACTTGGGAGGCGGAGGCAGGAGACTCGCTTGAGCCCAGGAGTTGGAGGTTGCTGTGAGTTGTGATGCCACAGCACTCTACCCAGGGTGACAGCTTGAGGCTCTGTCTCAAAAAAAAAATCAAGATAGGCTCACCGTCTGTAGCTCAGCGGATAAGGTGCCAGCCACATACACTGGAGCTGATGGATTCGAATCCAGCCCAGGCCTGCCAAGCAACAATGACAACTGCCACCAAAAACTAGCCGGCCATTGTGGCGGGCACCTGTAGTCCCAGCTACTTGGGAGGCTGAGGCTAGAGAATCACTTAAGCCCAAGACCTTGAGGTTGCTGTGAGCTGTGACACCACTGCATTCTACTGTGGGTGGTATAATGAGACTCTGTCTCAAATAAATAAATTAAATAAAAATAAAAATAAACTGGCCCCATATACCAAGGGTGGTGGGTTCAAACCCCACCCCGGCCAAACTGCAATAACAAAAAAAATAGCTGGGCATTGTGGCAGGCACCTGTAGTCCCAGCTACTCGGGAGGCTGAGACAAGAGAATCACCTAAGCCCAAGAGCTGGAGGTTGCTGTGAGCTGTGACGCTACAGCACTCTACTGAGGATGACAAAATAAGACTCTGTCTCAAAAAAAAAAAAAAAAGAAATAAAGAAAAAGATAGGGCAGGGCACAGTGGGTCACACCTGTAATCCTAGCACTATGGGAGGCTGAGGCATGTGAATTGCTTGAGTTCATGATTTCAAGACCAGCCTGAGCGAAAGTGAGACCCCCATCTCTAAATACAGCTGGGAATTGTGCTAGGCGCCTATAGTCCCAGCTACTAGGGAGGCTGAGGCAAGAGGATCGTTTGAGCCCACGAGTTTGAGATTGCTGTGAGCTGTGATGCCACAGACACTCTACTGAAGGTGACAAGTCAGACTCTGTCTCTAAATAAATAAAAAGGGGCCAGGTGCAGTGGTTCACGCCTGTAATCCCAGTACTCTGGGAGTCAAGATCACCCTGAGCTAAAGCAAGATCCTGCCTCTAAAAACAGCCAGGCATTGTGGCAAGCGCCTGTAATCCCAGGTAGTCAAGAGGCTGAGGCAAGAGAATCGCTTAAGCCCAGGAGTCTGAGGTTGCTGTGAGTTATGAGGCCACAGCACTCTACTGGAGGAACAAAGTAAAACCTATATAAATAGAGATAGAGGGAGAGGGAGAGGACTGGACAGGAGAGGAGATAGCTGGTTGCAGTGGCTCACACCTGTAATCCCAGCACTATAGGAGGCTGAAGCAAGAGTGAGACCCCAACTCAACAACAACAAAAAAAACCAGCCAGGTAACATGGTTAAGTGCCTGTAATCCCAGCAACTCATGGTTAAGTGCCTGTAATCTCAAGCAACTGATCTGCAGCAAGATGTCCCCAGCCCGAGTCTGAGGTTGCAGTGAGCTATGATGACGCCACTGCACTCTGCTTAGGGCATAGGGTGAGACTCTGTCTTAACTAAATAAATAAATAAATAAAGCGTTATAGACTTGGTGTGGTGGCTAATGCCTGTAATCCCAGCACTTTAGAGGCCTAAGAGGATCTTCTGAGGTTAAGACCAGTGTAGGCAACATAGCTAGACTTTGTCTCCACAAAAAATAAAGTTAACTGGGCACAGTGATGTAAACCTGGGAGACTGAGGCACATCACCTGAGCCCAAGAATTTGAGGCAACAAGCAATGATCATGACAGCCTGGGTGACAAGAGTGGGAGAGACCCTATCTCTTTTAAAAAAAAAAAAAAAAAGTCAAGACTCTAATGTCCCACCCCACAACTAGGAATGACACTTGCAGCTAAGAAATGGCTGGAGCCCAGGAAAGAGCAGGAGGAACAGGGACAGCTGGCCCCAACAGGACACACACACACAGACACAGAGCCATTGAGCTTGACACAAACAAGGGAGCTGGGGTGTGGGATGAGCAAGAAAGGCTAACCAATGACAACAGGATTTGTTTGCCCAAGAAGCCAGACACTGGCTTGTCGCCTGTAGCTCAGCAGCTAGGGCACCAGCCACATATACTGGAGCTGGCAGGTTCAAATCCAGCCTGGGCCCCAAACAATGACAACTACAACCAAAAAATAGCCAGGTGTTGTGGAGGGCGCCTGTAGTCCCAGCTACTTGGGAGGCTGAGGCAACAAAATCGCTGAAGCCCAAGAATCTGAGGTTGCTGTGAGCTATGACGGCACCGCACTCTACTGAGGGCAACACAGTGACACTGTCTCAAAAAAATAAATAAATAAATAAGCAGCAGCAGCCAGACATCATTTAAACACAGGAAAGCACTCATAGCCCAGCACAGGGCAGCCAGCCAGGCGCTCCTCTCCACACCCCAGCCGGCACCAACTCAGTGTGAAGACAGGAGCCAGGCAGGAGTGAAGGCACCAGAAGTGTCTGAAGTAAGGTTTAAATAGACTTTATTGTTACAAGGGGGTGCCCACTGAGCAGGGCCAAGATATGTGGTCCCAGGATGTCACATGGAGATATCAAGAGGTCATGATTGCAGAAAAGGTAACTGGAATTGAACAACATGATCCAGGGAAAGCCGGCCAGGAATGCAGGACACATGATCAGGATGGACCGGCAGGGCTGGTCAGTCACAGCAAAGGAGAGGACAGCTCCCTTCACTCCCGCTTCTTGTAGTTCTCCAGGTGTGACAGGACCCAGCCCGACGGCAGGAGGAAACACACGAAGCAGGAGGTGAGCCCAATGGCGATATCCTACACAGAGCACAAGAAAGAAGGAACTCCCAGAGTAAGGATTCCCCGAGGCCCTTTCAAGTCCTAACAGTTGTCAGGCAGCTGAAAACCCCACTCTGGGAGCCAAGACTCAGACGCAGGTGGGAAGCCCAACGTCTCCATGTTTAAAGTAAACTAAGCCTTGGGCAGGGAATGTAGCAGAGCCAAAGCCCTTTATCCTTAACATAAAGAGTCAATCATGAAGGCACACTGAAGGGAAGTGTGACGGGAAGAAGGGACAGTCTGGTTAGGATCCAGGGAGAAGTCCCCTTGATGATTAAGTCAAGGGTAGGAACGAGGATTTAAACTTGTTTTAAAGCTAGTCTATTGAGACCCAGGAACTTAGCGTAGTTCAGTAACTGTAAAACTACACCTTTCCTTCCTTTACTTATAAACCCTCTCCCTTCCCACCTCCTTTCTAGGACTGCTAGTTAACCTTTCAGGCTAGGGACAGACTCTCTAACAGCCACTACCTTCTTCCAGAGAGTAGTTACGATCACAGAACAGCTTGAGTTCAAATTCCTTGTCAGGAAGGTGTGATTTTTGCAAGTCAACAATGCTCCTAAGTTTCAGTACCCTCGACCTCCTCGAAATACAGATAATGGTCCTTTCTTCTTAGGGTCATTGGGAGGACTGCAGTCTTAGCGCAGTGCCTCACTCACAGCAGGCACTCAGCGTTAGTCCCAGTTATTATCATTGTTATATCCTCAGTTGCAGGGCTCTCCTGCCTTTGCTCCAACCTCAAAGCCCACTACCCCACATTCTGAAGACTGGCATTCACCGCCGGATGCTGCCACTGAGGCAGATGTACAAAAGCTCCAAACAGGTAAAGGCTGTCTTAAATAGCTAAACGCCCCCATTGCCCGGAATTCCAGAGACTCGCTAGGGTCCTCTTGTCCCCCTCCCTAATAACTGATACAGTGGTGAAAACCATTATCGCCGCTGACAATCGTCAGGCATCCCTCAACGAACCTCTGAATAAATGGGCTCAGAGAGGGCTAAGGAAGGCTGCTCAAGGCGCCACATCGAGTAAGTGACAAAACCGGGACTGACAAGGTCTGACCCGAAATTCTGGGGATTTGGGGAAAGACCTAACGGTGAACATACAACGCTGTGGCTCGGCCACTGTCCCCTCGCTGGCGCCCAAACCAGCACTGCTGCTCCCCACTAAGCTGCAGGCCGCGAGGTGTGGGGCGCCGTCAGGGCCGCCGAGGTCTGCGCGCCCCACAAGGCCCGCCCGAACCCCCCACAGCGCCGCCGGACTGGCCCGCCCCGCTGCTCACCATGGTCCCAAGCTGCTCCCGCGGCGGCTTCGAATGGACCCGGGCGCACGGCATCGGGAGCCGCCGGGCGGAGCCTGTCAGGCCCCGCAGCAGCAAAGGCGCCAGGACGGACATAACTGCGCCGGGAGCCCAGACAGCGGACACCCGCAGCCCAAGGTCAGGAAGTCAAAATGGCCGCACCGGCCGGAAGTTCCGGAGCCTGGGAGGCCAAGCGAAGGCGGCCCGGAAGTCGCTCCGCAGTGACGCAAGGACCCGCCTTCCCCCCGCCCACCGCAGCTTTTGGCGCGTTCCTCGAAGCGGCCAGTCGAAGCCGTCCTTCCGCGATGGGCGGGGCACGGGCGGGCCTAGCTTTTGTCCCGCCTCCTACTTTTGTGACACCTAAGCGCACCCAGTCGCGCAAAAGACAAGGCAAAACTGCTTTCTTGACCCCTCCCTCATTCATACTCCTAAATCTGTCTATTGAGATGGTCCCTGCTCTCCGCCAGGCCTCTCTGATTTCTACCCCCGAATCTCCCCAGTCTCCAAGCCGTGGTAGCCAACTTGCCTCCGTCCTTCATCTCTGTCTCTCCCTACCCGCTTCTGTTTTAAAATGTCAATCTGACCAAATCATGCACTTGTAGCAGGGGTTCTTCATTGTTTTCCTTCTTCTGAAACTCCTGCATGATTAACCCCATTGCTTTTTTTTTCTAAGAGACAGAGTCTCACTTTGTCGCCCTCGGTAGAGTCCGTGGCGTCACACAACTCACAGCAACCTCCAGCTCTTGGGCTTAGGCGATTCTCTTGCCTCAGCCTCCCGAGTAGCTGGGACTACAGGTGCCCGCCACAACGCCCAGCTATTTTTTTGTTGCAGTTTGGCCGGGGCTGGGTTCGAACCCACTACTTTCGGTATATGGGGCCGGCGCCCTACTCAGCCACAGGCGCCGCCAAACCCCATTGCTTTCTAAACCAAGTCTTTGTCCCTTAAACGTCATACACCTCTCAGTACTCCACACCCTCATCCTTGCTGTTTGGTCCCGCCCCCAAGCCTGCCTCTTTGCATTTAGGTTCTTAGCAGGCACTTTCTCAAATCCTGCTTAGCATTACGTTTTCACCATGTTACCTCCTGCTTCCTAGCCTCCACTTAATGATACGTCTTACTTTATTCAACAGATATTAGCCCGTACTGTATGTCAACTGTTCTAGACACCAATACAAACAAGGGAGAGGTCTCTCTTGCAGAACTGACACTGCTGAGGGAAAAGACAATAAACAAGCACTTAATGAGAAGCTATCATAAATGCCATGGCGAAAATTAAAATTTTGGCTTGGCGCCTGTGGCTCAATGGGCTAAGGCGCCAGCCACATACACCTGAGCTGGCAGGTCGAATCCAGCCCGGGCCTGCCAAACAACAATGACGGCTGCAACCAAACAATGGCCGGGTGTTGTGGCGGGTGCCTGTAGTCCCAGCTACTTGGGAGGTGGAGGCAAGAAAGTCGCTTGAGCCCAGGAATTAGAGGTTGCTGTGAACTGTGATGCCACGCACTCTACCCAGGGAGACAGCTTGAGGCTCTGTCTCAAAAAAAAAAAAAAAAAGAAAAGAAAAGAAAATTAAAATTTTGATGTGAGAGGAGGAAATGGTAATCATGGCAGCTATGGTCTGCAGTGTTCTAGGGAGGAAAAAGGTGACAAGCTTCGTAACAGCTTCAGTCTGTTTCACGCATCCTGGCACTCACTCAGTGCTGTGGAGGAGAGGTTGTTCCCAATATAAACAGGTAAAATCCTTATGAGGAGCCTCTTAAGAAATGTATCTTGTGTGGAAAACGTGTA
>CAUYRH010049795.1:0-16113 GCA_963574655.1 Perodicticus potto
GGGCACTTGTAGTCCCAGCTGTTTGGGAGGCGGAGGCAGGAGACTCGCTTGAGCCCAGGAATTGGAGGTTGCTGTGAGCCGTGATGCCACAGCACTCTATCCAGGGTGACAGCTTGAGGCTCTGTCTCAAAAAAAAAAAAAAAAAACAATTGAGTTACATTGTTTGCATTTATTAGGTAATGTTCATTTATATTTATTGTTCAAATGTTATTAGCGACCAGCGGCTCGACAAGTTATATTACTGTGATGTCTGTGACCTCCATCAGCCTATAAAACCTCTCCACATGAATGTGTCACCCCCAATTAATTATCAGTGCTCTTCACGATCATGTCCATAGGTACCTCAAATTCAGGTTGTAAAACAAATTAATTCACCCTCTTCCTGCCCCTGACTAAGCAAATTACTGGCTTCCTGCTATTTCTTATTTTCATTCAATGTTAATTCACAGAAATGATCGTGTGTGATAGTGTGATAGAGGAGCGAAAACACCTAGCTTGGAAACAGATCACTTCAGTGTAAATTGAACATCTGAGTTAATAACTTATATAACCCTGCTAAGTCAGTTCACAAGTTTGGATCTCAATGGCCCCATGTACACATATACAATACTAGAAAATCCTATACTTCTTTGTTGCCATCTTTTACCAACTTAATATGTATATTCTCTTCCTTTAGTCTTGAAAGAGTTTAATTGCTAGTTCCAATGTCATGCTTAGAGGTTTGAACTGCTTAGATTACCCTAACAATCTTGTCACTGAATTTTCTGAATTCCTGTGCTCCAATTTTCGTGCCCCCTACTACCTCAGCTACCGTGCTCATAGTTGAATGCTAGACCTAGTCACAACAAATAAAGCAATCCTACTAAAATTTTAATTCTAAGCACCTCTTCAAGCATCTTAGTCCCTCAGTCCTTCAACTACGTGGACCTACAACCCATTGATCAGAATACATTTTCCTGGCATTCTTCTCCATTTCCTCCTCCAAACACTTATTTACTTACACTTCTCACTGGAGAAGATTCAATTTCATAGCCAAGCCCCTCAATTTTTAAAATCTGACTTCTCTTATTTGTCCTCATTTATCAAAACCACTAACCTGGTTAAATCCAACTCTCTGCCTAAAATATAAGTGCTTTGGTACAGCTGAAGATGGCCAGAGGAAAATCAATAAATGGATAGAGGAAAAGGAATAGGTTTGTTTTACATTATCAATCTCCCCTTATTGGGGTGTAAGTTTTGTGCAGAAAGGATTTTTTTCTCTGTGGTCCACTAATATGCCCCTAGCACCTAAAACAGTGGTTGGAATGCAAAATGCTTAATAAATGTTTGTTAAATAAACAGATGAAGCAAATGTACTCACAATCCATGCAATTCCATTGATTCAATTTGTGAATATGTATCTCATTTCTTCCACTGTAAAAAATTCCATCTATTTTGGAGAGGGTCTAACTTTCAAAATCATAGGTGAATAAATGCTTCATGTCTATCTTTAAGGCAGCCCTAAGCTTATTTGAAAATTATTGAATACAAGGTTCACATTTTCACTTTGACTATGAAGCTTTTATATAAAATGTGTGATGATTTGCAGAAACTGTGGCATTTTCCTCCTACTTCGAAGCTTTGAAATAATTATATATTTAACTAATTCATTATTAGTTAACAGGGGAAGGTTAGACTAGAATGTTACAGTATTTTCACTGATGAGACAGACCCAGCAAGACTCCAGTATCCATAGCAACATAAAGTTCTTTTTATCTTTTGAGTGACCAACAGTATTATTTCATTTCTTTACATTATAATATAAGAGTTTATCACAGAGGTAAAAAGAGCGTGCACTAGCATTCAAGTGAGGCGAAGATATTTAAGGCAGCAGTTTACACAAACTACCACGGTCCCCCATGGAGACTTCCCCTCCCCCCACATGAAAAAATGTCTAGCTCTAACTATTCAGAAGTAAGCAAGACTTGATGTATTATTTGCCAATTAAAACCTTCAGCTAAATTGGGAAGAAAAAATCACTCTGATACTCAACATTAAATATTAAAATGATAACCATAAGATTTCGGAGAAGTGAAATGAGCATCAAGGAGATCTATCTAAGGACTCAGAAATTCAGCTTCATTGAAATAAGTCAGAAGTTCTTTAAGTGGCATCGTTTATGAGAAAGAAAGAGAGGGACACACAGAGAGAAAAGACTGTGACAGAATAGGAACCAAAAGACAAGATAGGAAAATGTTCGTTCGTGATAAGGAAAAAGGGAGGGATGTCATATTATGCCTCTGCTTTCTGTATATTTACAATATTTCATGATTAGCTTTAAGGTTTTAAAAAAGATCTCGTGAGATGATTTTAAAAGAGACGAGATGATAAAGTGTAGGATTAAAGTGCTTGAAAACTAAATTCAGCTTGAAACCCTGTTTGGGTGATTCCAAATGACTGAGAAGGAATTCATCAACTGATCTCTTCTCAAACGCTATTTACATCTAAAAGTTATTTTCATCTATTTATAAAACTTTTTCATTGATCTATGACCCAGCTAATTCTTTAATGTCCTTTGATGCCTTGTACTGTGGACATCTGCCTCTGATGTTTTAGAAACCAGGAGTAGATTGCTTTTTTAATTTCATTTCTGTACTAAAACTCATCACACTTGCAATTTCCTTCTGCCAAATTAATGGCAGTAACAACACAAACAGCAATAAAAACAGCAGCAACAACACATCTCATACCAACTACTATCCTACTTACATCATAGTTAATTAATTTAATCCTCACTTGTAAATTATAATGCTAATATCTTCCTCTTAAAAATAAGAAAACTGAGTTAGGGAGAGCTAAGAAATTTGTCATCACAGACTCATAGCTGGCTCCAAGGTTTGTATTCTTAAATAGTAGTCTATATTGCCACTAGATTATAGCTCCAGAAAGTTTAGACGTTTTTATTAGCCTCGACTATAATTTACTCTTGTTGTAAGTAGGCATTCTATTTCAGTTTCCTAGATGTTATAGATTTTAGTGAGCAAGAAGATTCCATCCCTAACCCCAGGAGAAATAATTAAATCAGCCATAACAACTTAAGATAAAAGCTGGAAGTATCAGCAGCTGGTCAACAATACAAGAACAGCCAAGCCAGTGTAAGGAGAAAGTGAGTCTTGCCAAAGACAGACTTAGGTAGGAAGCAGAAATTATTATAACAGACAGTCCATTATTGCACGCTGGAGGCATATGCTTTGAATCTGTAAATCAAGTGAAAAGGTGATTATGAATCGAGCTATACCCAAAGGGTGATTATGAATCATAACATGAACAAATCAAAAATTTACCCAAATATAAAGAAATCAAAATATTTAAAAGGACAGTTAAGAACATTCCACTTTGCCAGTGTCCTCACTAAAAGATAGGGGCAAGTTCAGATTGCTTACTGTGGGTCAACCAGTTGAACAGAAAGGTGCTGCCCAGAGCCACCTCCATGAACTTGTGCTCAGCTGTGTGACGTGAGCAACTGACTCCAGCTTTGAGCTTCCTTAGGTCTGCCCAGTTGCAAAGAGCCACCTCATCTAAAGTCACCTGCTTCCCAGTGTATCCCACACACTAACCTCAAGATGAAGAAAGGACATCACTTCGTTATTTCAGGATACCAAGTAATATAATTCTTTTTTTTTAATATAATTCTTATTGTATGTTTAAAATCAGATCATTTGCTTCTAATTTGGGGTTTTAATTAAGAAAAATTATTTAGGTTGGGGACCCATGGCACAGTGGTTATGGCACCAGCCACTTACACCAAGCCTGGCAGGTTCGAAACCGGCCCAGGCCGGCTAGACAACAGTGACAACTGCAGCAAAAAAATGGCCAGGCATTGTGAAGGGCACCTGTAGTTCCAGCTACTTGGGAGGCTGAGGCAAGACAATCGCTTAAGCCCAAGAGTTGGAGATTGCTGTGAGCTGTGACTCCACAGCACTGTATCGAGGGTGACCTAGTGAGACTCTGCCTCAAAAAAAAAGAAAAGAAAAGAAAAATTATTTAATAAGATTACATTAATATAATACTCACCCAAAAACATCTAAAAAGCAAGAGTATGTGAAATACTATCTATTGCAAAGTCTGATGTCCTTCCCAGATTATTTTGAAATTTGTGTGAAAATTAATTCCTGATGTTTAGATTTTCTTTTTCTTCACTTGCAAAATTGGAGTTGGTTTGTGAACTTTGATGTACAGTTTACCGGAGCTCAAATCTTCACGGGTCCTATTGAAGAAAATTCAGATGTGTTTGCCGCATGCAAACCTTTTTTCTATTCTAGTTTAGCAGTCGTGGAAGTCACAGCCAACTGTTTCCTTTGTGCCCAATTTTCAATAGCTTTTCTGATCCTCATTCTCAATTGTGCCCTTTGAACTTGCAATAATGAAATTGGCAGTGCATATCTAAGCTTACCCTGGAATTTAAAAAATGACAGAAGATAGAAAGTAAACACTAGAAAACAAGGAAATTACGATTTGAATAAAAAAATGGAAGACGTTAGTAAATAGCGCAAAACGGTTGTTAAGTATAGCTGGATCAAAAATAAGTCAAAACTTTGAAAAATAAACTTCAAGATATGTTATTATTTGCCACAATTATTTTCTGAGTGCAAACACGTATGTGTGCAGCCAAACTTCTAGTTTTTAATAAAGTTGGATTATTTCCCATTTCCCTCTCAGAAATCACCCAAAACTCACAAGGAGAACAAAAGACAAAATGCCAACTTCGTGTTTGGTGAATCTAGAAATTTAGTAAAACCCTAAATTAGAATATAAGTGGAAGGGCTGCCAGAAACAGTAAGGTCAACCACACGTGACGAAGGATGTGAAAGGAAGATTCCTACAGCTTCTCATTCTCCGATAAAGATGGCAGAGCACACACCGGCAAACAAGCAAAAATAAAAAAGGGATTTCAAAAACAGCCCTGTGGTCATAACATCAGGAAAAGGATGAGAAATCTGATGGGTTCTGAGGAGCAGAGGAGGCCAGACTGAGGACTTCTATCTTGCCATCTCTGCAGCGCTAATCCCGATTGATTTCTTGGTAGGTGGGGGCTGGGTATGAATACCGAAAGAATTTATGTGCACCAATCTTGAGGCATATTGAAAATTTTTGCTGCTGTGACTTAATGGCTTGGCTCTTTTCTTCAATGAACTTCCAGCAAATAGCTAATGTAGGGGGGAAAGTCATATAACGTAGGATGAATAAAAATCAAAATGAAACAATACAGAAAAAAATATGACCAAGTTATAGGTGCAAATTTTGAAAAAGTTAAATAGCACCGAACTGTAAGGGCAGTGGGATAACAAAAAGAGAGGAAACATGAGCTGATAAAACTCAAGAAACAAAAAATAAAAATATCACGGAAGTAAAAACCGAGAAACATATACGAAAGCAAGAAAAAATACAATGAGCTATATAAAGAATCGAATCGAAGAAAGTGAATAACATGAAATATGAATAAACAAAACATTCAAAAATATTTTTGAGAAAGAATAATGAGTATGGAGAATGGACAAAAGACGTACAATATGTACATAGTTGATATTCACAATAATGAGATTAAAATAATAAAAAATAACGAATAATGGTTTACTTCAAGAAAACTTTTCAGAAAGAAGTTTCTTTCTGATTGAAAGGATATACTATATCTCAAACTGAAACTCTAAAAGGTAGAGAATGCCAAAGCTTGAAATATATCAGAGTGAGGTTTGGGGACTGAAACAGAAAGATTTCCTGCAGGTGTAATAATCACATCCTCATAGTTAGAAAATAAGCAGGCTGACTCCATATGTCTACAAAGAAATAGTCAACTCTGAGTAACATTGGAGCAGTGACTTCAAAGGCCACAAAGAAAGTATGACTCAAATATTGTATCCTTAGCCACACCATTGTGCAAGTATGAGGGCCATTAAAATGTTTTCTGAATATGTGAGAACCCAGAGAATGTATTTCCCATCATTGCTTCTTCATAAACTGTTATAGAACAAATTAGGCACCCAGTTGAGATGTCTGGAAACACCATGGCAAACTGATCTGCAATGAACATTAACTTTTTCATCAGTAGGAACTAAAGCAAAAAAAGTGGGGATTATAGTTACTGAAATAAATGTAGAAATTTTTTTTAAAGCATAGCAATAACTGGAACCGAAAAGAAAAAAAGAAGAGATACAGTAAAAGTATATGGAATCTCTCCTTCGTAACACCGTTTAAAGCTGTTCAAAGATGATGTAATACTCTTAGGTTGGGATAAGGAGGAGGAATAGATGCCTTGTCCAGGGGTGTCCATTGACAGGCCAATGACACGGGGGGATGCTTTGTGTAGTGGGAAGAACAAACTGACCAGCAGGGGACTCCCAAGGAAGAACAGATAACCGTCAAGGGGGTCCCCAAGAACCAGATGTTTGATCTACAATAGAGGGTCTCCAAGCACTGACCAATCAGAAAGATATTTAAAAAACCAGAGTAGAGAAGTTGTCAGGTCCTCCAAGGAGGTGAGAATGTCCCTAAATGAACTATCTTCAGTAACACAGTTAAAATCCCACCGGCCAGCATCATGACAATTTACAAATACCGTGGCAACCCCTGAAATTGCCTTACAAGGGTAGAAAAAAAGGGGCTTCTCAATTCCAGGAATTCTCCACCCTTTTCCCCCAAATTCCACCCCTCACTTAACTTAAAATTAGGGAATCAGCGTAAAAAGAGAAATCTCACTAAACTCAGGGTGTCCTCCCCTCACTGGGGCTGACCCATTCCTTCTCAGGAATGTATGTGCTTTAGTACAACTTTGGCACTTGGCCTGCGTGCTCTGCTTATTTACTCCGTTGACTGGGTACCAGTAACCGTACTTCAGTCCTGAGAACCAAGACCCTGGGAACTCGAGGACCTGACATCTGGTCCCGAACACCTCGCAATACCATAAACATTCATTACTAGCTCTAATATAAATGTCAGCTATTCAAGTTAAAAAAGATGTTGCTATCTTTTTTCATAAGATCGCCAAGTAGGATACAGAGAAATATTTGTCACCAATGTATATTCGGATGCAACTAATATTCATCAGATTCCCATCACGGCTGTGGATTTTGATGTACAGTATACAGTTCGCTGAATTTCTTTGAGATGAACATCTTTACGCCTATTGTTCTGAACCTATTAATCAGATTGGGAAATTGATCTTTACGCGATTAATTTAACCATAGTGAAACAACTGATTATTGGTGCATGAGCTGGTAAGTCAACACAGGTCTTATGAATGCCAACTCCTGTTTCCTTTCTGGTCCTAATATCTTTTGAACCAATCCTGGCAGTACATGAAATGGTGGTTAAGAGTAGAACTCCCAGCTCTACCAACTACTTGCTGTGTTATCTTGGAAAAGTTACTTAACCACTCTGTAGTACCTCTTGTATATAGATGCATACATATATATATATATGTATATAGAGAGAGAGATGTGCCTCCACTATTCATCTATCAAACTAAGGCCATAAAAATGCCAAGGTCATGAATTTGTTATTGTTGCTGCTGCTGCTTTGAATTACAGCAAATTAGGAAAACCTTCAAGAGAGAGTTCTGAGTTTATATCCATACAAACTTTGAACTGAAGGCCTTAGACAAAGTAATTGATCTAACAAATATTTTTCATCAATTTTTATTATAAGAGCAATGGAAACTTGTACAGTTTAGGAAAATGATGCAATTCTAAGTATGCCCCCAAAAATCACCTGGAAAGAAATATTTTTAATCATTTGGTATTTTTCTTTCCTATATCTCTCCTTGACTTTTTTCCCCACCGTTGTGGTCAACTATACCACATGTTACAGTAGATCATATTAATTTTTTGACATTATTCAAAATCCTTCTTAAACATAATTTTAATGGCTGCATAAAAGCCCCTTAAATAAATATGCTGGTCATGTCTAATTATTGTTTGGGCATAATTGAATACCTTTTTAAAATAAATCTTTTTATGCATTTGTAGTTATTTACTTAGAGTAGAGCACCAAAAAAGGAATTACCAAGTCCAAAAGGATTAATATTGCTGAGACTTTTAAATATATTTTCAAGTTGCTATGAGATAAACCATGTTAATAACTTGGAAGACTGCCTAAGGCAAAGAACCATATGAAAAGGATTTAGATTGTAAAGATATTAATTCTCTCTTTGTTTTAAATACTTCCCTTTTGTGATTTGCTTTTAAAACATATGTTTATACATATACATACATGTAATTTCTTTTTTAAATACAAAATGTTATAGTTTAATGACACATATTAATTCTTCTATTTATCATTTCTTTTGATACTTTTCAACTAATAAAAGTGTTCCCCAGCTAGCTAATGAATATTTCCTTCAATTTCCTCATTTAATATTATTAAGCCACAGGTCAAGGTTTTTTTTTTTTTTTTTTATTGTTGGGGATTCATTGAGGGTACAAGAAACCATGTTACACTAGTTGCATTTGTTGGGTAAAGTCCCTCTTACAATCGAGTTTTGCCCCCAAAAGGTGTGGCACACACCAAGGCCCCACCCCCCTCGCTCCTTTCCTCTCTCTGCTCTTCCTTTCCCCACCCCTCCCTCATTCTTTCTCTCTCTGTTCTCCCCTTCCCTCACCCCCACCATGTCAATAATTGTCATTAATTGTCCTCATATCAAACTTGAGTACATGGGATTCATGCTTCTCATTCTTGAGATGCTTTACTAAGAATAATGTGTTCCACTTCCAAGGGTTATTTTCTTAATCTCATGTAATGTAGCAATATTTTTCCCTAAAATTCTACTTATGCTTATGATCTAGATAAAAAACTGAAATTATCAAACTTAGCCAGGTTTAGCCAAAATATGACATGTCTGACTCAAAACAAAAAAATATTTAAGTAGTAGCTAAATAGGGAAAGCTGAATTTCAAGGTTATTCTGACTCTTACGGTTTTTCTTTGTTTTATTTATTTTTTCTGTTTTACTAAACAGACTACAAGAGATACAAAATCTTAGGAAAAATAGGAAGAAGTTAAGTTTCTTTTAGATTTTTTAATCTTTAATTCTTGAATGTGCACAATGAAAGAAGACTTACTGTTTTATGAAATAAAATATAATATGACTGGTCTTAAGGTTCATATATTCCATTCCTTGGACAATTATTCTGATAGAAATCATAGAACTTAGAAGGCTTCCCATGATTATCGACTCTAGTCACTCACTGTTATGGTGTTACGGTGTTATTATGGTTAAAAATTTGAGATCAGTGCCTGAACATGCCAAGAAACATTATAAAAATGGAAAGCTATCCTCATTTCCAGACTAAGCAACCTACCTCAGCCATTTCATAAACTAACAAATACAGTTGCATAACCAGTATTGTTATTGCAGAATGAATCAGCATAACAACAACAAACTTGTAAGTATGAGATGGTAAGTAGAATATTGTCCCAGTCGGAAAAGACTTGATCTGATTCCAATTTTGCTATATTAATGAATCCCCTCAAGAAATAATAATGAAATGACAAAACATCTCGCCAGTCCAATCATACTCACTCTCATACCACTTTTCTGATGGGTATTTGAAATGTGGTCAGTGTATCAGAAAAACACTTGGTTTTTTTACTTCTAAAAAATGCTGCATTTAAGTGGAGAGTTAAAATATGAAAGATATTTAATAATTTTTCTGTGGCCTTAAACCACAATGCTCTTAGGATTTAGGTTAAATCACATTTTCAATAACCACAGCATGATAATCAGCAGCTATGCAAACACCAGAACGGTACGTGTGTGCTTGACTCTTTTGTATTGTTATAAATGGATAACTGAGCCTGCATAATTTATAAAGAAAAAAGATTTATGTGTCTTACGTCCCTGCAGGCTGTACAAGAAGCATGGTGCCAGCATCTGCTTTTGGTGAGAGCTTCAGAGAGCTTCCAATCAAGACAAAAGGAAAAGAGGGGAACGGTGAGCCACATGGTGAGAAAAGAGGGGGACAGGTGTGCCACATGGTGAGAAAAGAGGGGGACAGGGGTACCACGTGGTGAGACCAGGAACAAGATAGAAAGGAGAGCCATGGCAGGCCATGCTTTTTAAACAACTAGTTCTAATGGAGCAGGAACTCACGCATTACCAGGGGAGGGCGCCACACCATTCCTGAAGGATCTCCCAAACACCCCTCACTTGGCCTGACCTCCAACAGTGGGGTTCAAATTTGAAAGGGAAAAACATTCACACTATGGTATTATCAAATGTGTGTGTTCTAATGAATAATGTTTATAAATATATTTAAAATTACAACCAAAAAAGAAATTTGCATACACTTCAAATTATGTGGGAGTACAATGCTTATAGTATTTTTATATAAGTCCTATTGCATAAAACCATGTATTCAACAAATACAATTGAGTACTTACTTTAGAAGAGTACTTGTCTTTAGAAGACATCCGTGAATAAAACAAGCAAAAATCCATACTCTTGATCCTTGTGGGGGAACTGTTCTATATCTTCACTGTTGTATCAGTCACACAAATCTATACACGTGTTAAATTGCATCCAAGTAAATATACACACACACAATTAACACATAAAACGAGAAAAATCTGAATAAGGTTGATGGATTCTATCCATGTCCATTTTGTGGCTGTCAATATTATACTATAGTTTAGCACAATGATACCATTGGGGAACATTGGGTGACTAATATACAGGGTCCCTTTATATTATTTCTTAGAACGAAATCATGTGAATCAGTAATCACTTGAAAATATTTTTATAAATTTCTTACCCTTGGAACTTAAATTCTGGTGCATAGAAACAGATGAAATGTAGTAACATAGTAAATAAGTACAAGCTATAGTAGGTTGAAATATTAAGTGGTATAGGAAAAAGTAGGGCAGGGTAAGGAGGACCAGGGGTACCCTAGGTCTATGACGAAGGTGATATTTGAGGAAAATTTAGGAGGTTGGATTGTGCCCGTTGGAGAGGCAGGAAGGAGCTTTGAGTGTTGAGGCGCTGTGAGGGCCAATGGCTGGAGCAGCCAGTGAGTCAGGGAATCATGAGTCAGCCAACAGTGGGAGGTCTCGGGGCCACTGTAAGTTCTTTGGCTTTTCTCTGAGTAGAAAGCCATGAGAAGGTTTTTGAACAGAGTGACATGTTTGTGAAGGGTCCTTCTGGCTCCCATGTTGAAAACAGAGTACATGAGGTGAGGGTGGAGGCAGAAAGTCCTGTCGGGAGGCTGCCATAGGCCTCCAGAAGAGAGGAAGCAGAGGCTGAAAGCAAGGCAGCACCCAGCAATGTTCCACTTCTGTACACGAACTGGCACCTCAGTGCTTAAGGTGACAATTGCAAAATCCACACCTTCACAATATGTTTCCCAGAACTGTTCATAAGTCCATTCAGCAGTGGCTAATTTACATAAATTACCAGTTTTGCTCTTCGTAAGGAGAAATCACAAAGACCTCATTTCTAAATGGAAAGTCTTTTCTTTACGTGACATCAGAATACTTAATAAAAATCTTGCCATATCCGATTCAGAAAACTTCTGCTATCTGTGCTGCTGCTTTTCCGATTTGGGGGAACACAAAGGAGCCTCCCTGGCTTCATCCCTTTTTCTCTGCTGATTGAAGCCCGGCAGGTCCGGGCCCACCGGCAAGGTGACTCTGGCTCCCTCTAGTGACTTAACCAGAGGGCCAGCAAGAAGCCGGATTGATCAGCACCATATGATTAGAAGAAAAAATCAAAAGAAGACATTTTTTTTTTCTAAGCTACCCAAGTGTGATATTATCCAAGATAAACATGTGTAAATCCTTTAAAGAACACACATGCCTGGGTTGCCTATTGTTTAGAAACTGAACATTCTCATAAATTGAATAAGCGTAGACACTGAGTCTATTCCATGCTGGATGGGCTATTGTTTCTCTACCTTGGTCATTTTTATTCCGAGTATATTAACGGATACATTATTGGCTGTTTATATGGCCCATACACAATACTTCTTCAAAATCATTAAAATATGAACACTTGCATGCTAAAAGAAAAGATGAAATTTTGAAACAATTCGATCTCTCCAGTACTGAAAAGCAGCTGTTCTTTTGAAAGTGTGGTTCAGGCTGGCGTTTTGCCAACCCAGTGGAAAAGTTTTAATGCAATTAAATGTGACTGAAGCTGAAGAAATATGAATAAAACAGAAAGCAAAATTCTACTTACAGAATTCTTGAAAGGAACAGAAGCAGCACCACATGCAAATATTGAAGATTGCTTCTATTTTGTTTCTGGCAACATGAAATTGACAATGAAAGTCAGATCCTGGTTACAAAAAGAAAACAATTTCAGCAGTATTAATTCCGTGAAAACCTCCACATTTACCAACTCTCAATCTTGGGCTTCTGTTTCCCTGTTCCCAGACATCACAGCAGGGGGAGTTGCCCCCTACATGCAGATTTTCTTCAGCAAAAAATGTTCCAGGTGATAGAATATTTCTTCGTGATTTTCTAAATGTCATAATCCTTTACACATGAAGCTACATTGAGGATTTTTATTTTTCTGTAACTTCCTATCCTGCACGCAAATGAACATGATTTAAAAGAACACCCTACGGAAGAAAACTCATTTATGTCTCAGAGAGGCAGATTCCATACATTTGGTGTTTTTACACATTAAAAAATAACTTGGTTGTGCATCATTTGTTTTTTTATTTGCATGTCAATTTTGTAAATCGTTTATTAATTTAAAACACCATCATATTAGATCACATTAAGAGTGATATAGACTGAGGCTTTAAATATGAAGCAAAAATACATACCTCCTTTAGTATCTAATGAAAAATATTCATCATGCTACCAATATTGTCAATAAGTCTTCAAAACCTTTTAAGCACTATAGAAATAATGCCGATTTTTAAAAAATTGTTATAAAAAAAGACCTATTTGGCTCCTGACATTGATAGCCTAATTAAGACTTTCAAGTTTTAAATATTCAAAAACAGAAGAAACTCTTTTGCTTGCTACTTTCTCTATTAGTGCTTTTTTCTATCAGTGCAGGAAATATGCTTTATTGTGTCTATATCAGAAAACTCTTTTTACAGTTAAGTGCTCCCAAACTCTGTTATCTCACTCCATTACAAAAGAAACAATCTTTTTATCAGTGCAATTCAAAGTTGTACTCCCCCACTCCTTATATCCCGCCTCCGTTTTTGCTCTTCCCCAAGTTAATAGGTTATAGCAAACTGCTTCTATCAGTTCTCCCACCACCCACTCCATTCAAACAAAATGAATTCACTGCCCTTCCCAGTGCTGCTGGTCACCCCTCTTAAGTGTAGTCATCATCACATGATTTTTTTTTTAGTCCCTGAAGTGACTCAGCTTTTCAAGATGTACCTCTTAAGTGGTGGTTATAACTAGTGCTTCACGTCCCTATAATCTCATAACTAAAGACTTTCTTTTACTTTAGCAAAGTATTTTCTGCCTTCTCATCCTGCAACCTACTGCATAAAAGTTCCCTGTTTGGAAGTCTTTACTCACATGCTCATTCTTCTCTCTGGCTCTTATTCACTTACTCTCAAACAGTTCTTATTGTCACTTACTTTTGGGGAAGATAACATTGAACATAAAGTGCTTGCTTACTTGTTTATCTTTGCCATTTTCTTCTGAATACCTTACAAGTGCTTTTGTACCATACTCAATATACAAATGCTATTATAATACAGGTTCTTTTTTGTGTGCCAATGCCATGCAAGAAAAAAAAAAACAGTTGTTGACTTTATGTATTCTGAATCCCCCCAGCACTGTATTAAACACATAATAAACTAATGTTGAATGATGATGTGGGTTGTACCTGCTGGTCTGTCATTTTTTTGATCTCTAATCCACCTATCCATGTTAAGCGATTACCATTAAATCATGATTTTCATTTAACTTATCTAATCCAAAACAAAACACACAAAAAAACATATTTTTTGATCATTTTTAACTTTATATTCAAAGCCTTGAACAATCAGTTCATCCGAAGTTCTCTCCCTACCTCTCTACCCGATCTCAACAGTAGACACAAGGAGAGTGGCTTTTCACCTCTCCTGACTTCTGTGTTTCAGAATTTTAGGACTTCTTTAAGAACCATAAAGCCAGAGGATCCTAGGCAAGATGATGTGGATAAATACTCCAAGATTCTTTTTAAAAAATTACACCAGCCAGGTCAGGTGAGGTGGTTCGCACCTGTAATCCAAACACTCTGGGAGGCCCAGGTGGAATGCTTAAGCTCAGGAGTTGAAAACCAGTCTGAGAAAGAGCTCTTAAGAAAAAATAGCTCAGTGTGATGGTGGCATCTGTAGTCCCAGCTACTTAGGAGGCTGAGGCAAGAGAACCTCTTGAGCTCAAGAGTTTGAAGGTGCTGTGAGCTATGACACCAGGGCACTTAACCCCAGGGCAACTGAGTGAAACTCTGTCTCAAAAAAAAAAAAACCCAAAAAATTAGTGCCTGGATTTCTCTGTCCTTGGCACAAACCATCTTTAAGGAAAACTTTATTAACTAGTTAGACCTAAGTCTTGTTTACATCATTGACATTTCATAAAATTACCATAAAGCAGAGAACTTAATGGTAGGCCAAAAAAGAAGAGTGTGTCAAGCACTTTTAACAAAGACTTAACTAGACCTGGTCAAAAGCTCCACTATATATATATGAGGTGCATTCTCTATTACAGTTAAAAGAAAGAGAACCAAATCAAAGTTCTGTATGTTTACTCTGTTATTTTGTCTCTCCCTTGCCACAAAGTCTGATTGACCTCTGGACAGTTTTTTCTAAATTTATTAGCCTTAATTTGGAGAGAGAGAGAAGAGGAGAGGAGAGGGGAGAAGGGGAGGGGAGGGGAGAAGAAGGGAAGGGAAGGGAAGGGAAGGGAAAGGAAGGCGAAGGAAGGGAAAATAAGAGAAGAGGAGCTTGACTTATTATAAAGAATTGGCTCATGGAGCAGTTATGGAAGCCAAGTCCCAAAATATGCAGTTGGAAGACTAGAGACCCAGGAGAGCCAATGGCATATAGTTCAGATGCCAAGTTCAAAGGTCTGTCAACCAGGAAAGTCTGTGGTCCACTCAGAGTGCAAATCTGAAGAGAGGAGAAAACCTATGTTCCATCTTACAGACTGGCAGACAGAGCAAGCCCCTCTTACTCAGCCTTTATGTTCTATTCAGGGCCCACCACCACATCAGGGACGGCAATCTGCTTTAGTCAGTCTACCAATTCACAATTAATAGCATCCAGAAACACTCTCATAAACACATGGAGAATAATATTTAACCAAATATCTGGACACTCTATGGCTCAGTCAATATGGTACAAAAAATTAACCATCATAACACATGACGCACCTGTTTTCCTTTCTACACATTTTCTTTTTCTTTTTTTCTTTCTTTTTTCTTTTTTTTTGTGAGACAGAGTCTCACTCTGTCACCCTTGGTAGAGTGCCATGGCATCATAGCCCACAGTAACCTCAAATTCTGGGCTCAAGCAATCCTCTTGCCTCAGCCTCCCAAGTAGCTGGGACTTCAGGTGCTGCCACGGTGCCTGACTAATTTTTTCTATTTTTAGTAGAGATGGGGGTCTTGATCTTGGTCAGGCTGGTCTTGAATTTCTGAGCTCCGGCAGTCTACCTGCCTGGACCTCCCAGAGTGCTAGTATTAAAGGCATGAGCCACCACACCTGGCCAAATAAACATCTACAGGAAATGATGTTTCCCATATTTTCTACTAACTTAAGAGTCATACTGCCTTCAGGGTAAAGCCTATGACTTCATATTTCAATAACATCTTCTTAACCACACCCAACCCCTTGTCATTCCTCTGTTGGTGGCTGCTCATGCATCAATATTTAGTCACATATGGTACATAAAGGGAAAAATATAATATAAGATGGCTCATGCTAAATACCAACTGAATATACATGTTAAATACGTTCATATTCTTCAGACTGAATAATCCTAAGGATGTCAGGTAAGGCCAGGCCATATGTGTTTAACTCACAGTCCTTGAAGAGTACACATCTATATACAATCATTGCCCAGAATCAAACTTTTTTTTCAAAGCTACAGACTTTTAATAATGTTATGTAGCTATCTTGGTTCCTGT
>CAUYRH010049797.1:0-34944 GCA_963574655.1 Perodicticus potto
TATAACTAGTAAAGGAATTATAGGATCGAATGGCAGATCTATTTTTAGATCTCTAAGTATTCTCCAAACATCCTTCCAAAAGGAATATATTAGTTTGCATTCCCACCAGCAATGTAGAAGTGTTCCCTTTTCTCTGCATCCAAAATCTTGCCTTTTCAAAGATCAGCTTATGTTCTGATTATAACAGAAAAGATTATAACAGGGGAATGGCATTCTGGAGCATCACTCAGGTGGGATGTCTGGCTCCGAAGACCAGTCTGCTGTCTGTTTTTCCTAAACATGTACTTCATATTTATTTACAAAGATTTGGCACATCTAACCAATGCAATGTATTAAAATTAAATAATATTTTATAATATAATATTTATCAGAGGTTGGAGACAAGAAATTGCCCTTGCTCTGAAAATGTATTTGTCTTTGGGAAAGTGCTAAAGGAAATTTGAAAATAATGATAGTGTTTGATCACTAGGCTAGCATTAATTAGTTACTCTTCTTCTGAAGACTAAATTTACTACAGTGGTATTTAAATATACATGCAGAAGTTTCCAGCTGTGAATCTTTATTTAACCTAGACAAACCGAGAAAACTCCTCCATTTTTGGTGAAAATAGGCATCAATGCCAATTTTGATGTGAATTTCTGAAGTATTAAGATATCAGCGTCATATGTTTCTAAACTGCTGGCGCTTATACATGGAACGTGAGTATTGCAGGCAGCTTGGGAAAGCTTCTCCACATTTAAAGATTGCTTAGGGACTGGTGTTGTATGCACAGGACAGGCTTAATAACTGGTCACCAGATTCTGGAATGGAGGAGAGGGCAGTGCCAGATTATGCAGTGAAGTGTATGTTATAATATTACTCCCAGATTGTAGCATGTCAGAGAGAGAAAACACATGTTAAACTTAATGAGCCACATTAATAGACTCGCTCCTCCTCCTCATCCTTCTCCATGTCTTACTACTTTTTAGACTGGGAAGCACGCATTGACAGCCACGGCAGAATCTTCTATGTGGATCATGTAAACAGAACCACAACGTGGCAGCGACCAACAGCTCCCCCAGCCCCACAGGTGCTGCAGAGATCTAACTCCATACAGCAGATGGAGCAGCTGAACCGGCGGTGAGGATAGGCGTTTTGCTGTCATTTTTCTGTGTTGTGGTCAGGCTAATTTTTACATGGTACAAAGTAGAAGACGGGGTGTCTCTTTCATCTTTGTGTGTCCTGTTATTAAGGTGTAGCTATTACCTCTTTGGATTTCTAGTTTAAATTAAACTTCTCATGATTACAAAAATAATACCCCCACACATACATACCTTGTCTGGAAACTAAAGAGGAAATAAGTGAAGATGATCCCTTTAGTCAACCCAACCTTTAGTCTAATTTTTGGTAAAAGAAAACATATGCATTTATAATTTGTATAAGCCAGATATTCTTTCTATTTCTAGAATATTCATTTGTGATGCATCTTTATTATCTACCTAACCTTTTAAAATCAGTTTTACTCTTTCAAGAATTAATTTCTATGGCTGTGTGCAGTGGCTTATGCCTATAATCCTAGCACTCTGGGAAGCTGAAGTGGGAGGATTCCTTGAGCTCAGGAGTTTGAGACCAGCCTGAACAAGAGCAAGACCCTGTCTCTACTAAAAATAGAAAAATTAGCTGGGCGTTATGGCATCTGTAGTCTTAGCTACTAGGGAGGCTGAGGCAGGAGGATCACTTGCACCCAGGAGTTTGAGGTTGCTGTAAACTAGGTTGACACCACACCACTCTAACCTGGGCAACAGACAGAGACTCTGTCAAAAGGAAGGAAGGAAGGAGGGAGGGAGGGAAGGAGGGAGGAAGGAAGGAAGGGAATTTGCTATAGAACATAAATTTTTTTTTTCTTTCCTTTAAGAATATAGAAATTTAGTTTTTGTTTATTAATGGCCACAAAATGTTTTTAGTATTATTAATTTGACAGGAAGATGTTCTACAAACAATGGACAGAAGAAATTTAATGCAATGTAATTTACTTAAACAGATGACCACGCTGAAGTTCAGGGAATGGGGCTTTGGGGAGGAAGCCATTGAGACTGAGGAGATAGTGAAAAGCTCTGGGCCCTGGGGGAGCAGTGGAGTCCCACCTTTTAGATGCCACTGGAATGTAACTCTAGGCTCATGATTTTAGATATCAGAGTATCCGCAGAACCATGACCAATGAGAGGCCTGAGGAAAATACTAATGCTCTTGATGGGGCAGGGGAGGACGCTGACTTTCACCAAGCTAGTGCAGGTAAGAGCCTTTGTTTGTTTCTGTAATATCATACGAGTGGAGAGAAGAAATAAGTAAGAAATCCTAAGACATTAGGGTTTTCTTTTAAAGAGCTTTGGCTCTTCACTAAGATCTGGTAATCTGACTCAAAAAGCAGAATTCAACAGAATCTTCTTCCTATCTTCGATTTTTTTTTAGTAGTACTAAGAATCACAAAATAAAATATGTAGCAGAATATGAATTACTTTACTCTTTAGATCGGTGGGATAGTGGAGAAAGCATCTGATCATTTAAGAAAATCTCAGGATACATTAAAATGTTAATAGTGATTAGAAATATGCTCCAATTCCATCTTAGGGTTATTAAGAAACAGTAGGGTTTTATGAATGGATTTGTAGCAAAGAAAAAAGTAGTAGGGGGATTCAAGTGATAGCAAATTATATAGGTATCCTTTGGTTCTTTTGAAATATAGAGCAAAGTGGATAGATTGTTTGCAACTCACAGAAAGAATTCCCTGAAGGCTTGTTGATCTGTCCCGTCTAGATTTCCGACGGGAGAACGTCCTGCCTCACTCTACCTCCAGATCCAGGCTCACGTTGCTGTTACAGTCTCCTCCCGTGAAGTTCCTCATCAGCCCAGAGTTCTTCACCGTGCTGCATTCTAACCCTGTGAGTAGCAAATCTGAAGGAATATGATGGAAAAAGCAACAGGCCAAAGAGAACTATCCTTATGTATGTAATAAGAAGAAGAATGATCATGGCCAATCTTTCCTAAGCCCTGTGTGTGTCCCGAACTCTATGTTGGCAGCGTATGTTTTAGTCCAAACAAACAGTCTGAGTCCATGGGGCTGCTGTAACAAAGTGCCATAAACTGGGACTTATAAACAACAGACATTTATTTATCACAGGTCTGGAGTCTGGGAAGGCAGAGACCAAAGTACCAGCAGATTCAGTGTCTGGTGAGGGCCTGTCTAGTTGGCCATAGTCTCCCTGCATTTCATGGCCTCCCTCCCTGGGAAGGGCGGCAAGGGCTCTCTCTCAGGCCTCTTTTATAAGCATACTAATTCCTAATCACCTCTGAGGTCAACTCCTACCCCTGCTTCTTAATACTATCATATCAATGATTAGATTCCAACATAAGAATTTGAGGGGACGCAACATTCAGATCATAACACGAGGATTACTCTATAGGTCTCTGAGGGCTGAAGGAATGGCTTGCTGGAGATATTAATTAGAGGAAGTGTGCCTCAGGTGCACACAGAGTGACCCAGAACCAGGTAGACAGTGGCCTTAGAAGTCCAGCTGGATAAAACTCATTCATCATGGCATGTGCTGGTAATAGCCTGGACTTGGAGATAAGGAAAGGGAGAAGAAGGATCCCACATGAGAGGAATCACAGGCAGAGGGCTGGCAAGATTTGGCTGTTAAATAGATAGCACAGGAACTGAAGAAGTTGATTCTTCCTCAGCTTAGAGGTTAGTAGTAATAATAGTAGATAAGTGATGAATAACAGTATATAGTTAATAACAACAGGAGAACATATTGAATTCAATGATTTGTATTATATACTTAGGAAAATGAGAGTAGATCGTAGAGAAGAATAGAAGTCAGCATAGTCATGTCACTAGCAGTTGTTGGTGAGGTAATTAATATGTACATACTTATTGACTTAATACATTTCTGCCTGACTTCATTGGCTCTGCTTTCTGAGTTTATACTCATAAAGCAAAGCATAAAGCATCTGTCTGCCTTTACTCATTACTGTCTCTTACTTTACAGGTTTAACTTGAAAGAGAGCAGACTTGGGAGGAGGGAGAGCAATGACTAACATACTAACCATCTTCATAGATCATGCAAGCGCAATTAGACTCACCGTGCATTCAATTAAGCAACAGTGTATGGGTTCTCTGTTGTGCTGTTATGTAGTAGGCACTGAACGAGGTTCTAGAGTTGTAACAATGACAGCAATTGTGGGCCCTGGGAGCCCAGACCCCAGACTGCAAAACACATTACAATGCTATGACCAGAGTTACAAGTTTGCGATAATGGAAGGCTATAGAAGGTGCACTACTTGAGTAACTGATTAATTCCGAAGATACGTGGAAAGCCGCCCTAGATAAGTTTGCCTTTTGAGATGGGTTTTAAAGGCTGAATAGGAGCTTGCCCTAGAAAGAAGATGGGCAAGAGCGTGCCTAGTAGAAGGAGCAGCATTTGCAAAACAAAAGATTCATGAAGCTAGAGGGCTGTGTTGATAGTTCCCACAGAAGTGCTGAAACTGGATTATTTGTACTGGAGAGCAGTGTGGTATTGCTGGTGTGCTGAGAGCTACAACACTGGGGAAGGTGGGAATTAAGCCTGGAACAGTAGACAGAAGCCAGGTTACACAAACCTGAGCTCATATATGGAACGATTCTAAGAGGTGACAGCCTTTCATGTGAGGAAAAATGGGCTAGCATTTGCAGCTGTCATGAAAACACAAAAAGTACCATGGTATAGTGGGATAGCACAAGCTTCCCTTTGGTGTTTATTTGTTCACGCACTCATTTAACCAGTATTTACCCAGTGCTTGTCACTTCCCTGGTGCATTCTAGATGAGGGAGATTGAGTGGCAAATAAAACAGACAGGGTGGAATATAGATAAATATAGTGAATGAAAAGATAATTCCAATGGTGAATGTGGCATAAGGCAACTAAAAAAGTACACTGGCATAGAGTGATGTGGGCTGAGGTGCAGGAGGCGCTTATTTTAGATGAGGTGGATGGGAAGGCCTCTCCAAGGCAACCACATTCAAGCTGCTGTAAAATGCCAAGAAGCTGGTGAGGCAAAGGTCTAGGAATGGAACCTTCCTTGCCAAGACGACGCAGAGGCTAGAGGGCAGGAGTGAGTTGGATGTGGTACAAAATAAAGTCAGAGATGTGAGCAGGCTGCAGAATGCAGGGCTTGTGTGACCTGGCAGTGCTTTGGGGCTTTATTCTAAAGGGATTTTATTTTAAAAGAGTTTCCTATGGAGGAGTAGTTTAGATTTTTAAAGTTCCTTTTGGTTGCTATGTGAAGAATGAGTTTTAGATGGCAAGACTGGCCTGAGAGAGACACGGAAGTGGCTTGGACTAGTATAGTGGAGATGGAGATGAATGTGGGATGTACAGAAGGTGCCACAATATGCATACACATTGTAAGAAAGGAAAAGACTATTAAAATTTTAATACTCAATGTATACCAATAACAAAAAGATGGATACAGATCACATTGAGCACCTCTTGTAACTGCAAAAGGCATGCATGATTTGCATATGACAAAATGTAAGATACACAGGTATACATATGCACACGTGTATACATGAGCTGTATATTTCACATGTATATATTTATTATAAAATTTGCTGATATAGAGGATGCATACCATATGATTTTTTTTTTTTTGCGGATTTTGCCCAGGGCTGGGTTTGAACCCGCCACCTCCAGAATATTGGGCCAGCGCCCTACTCCTTTAAGCCACGGGCACTGCCCCAATACCATATAATTTACAAATAATAGTAAATGCTTTTGTTGATTTTTTTTTTTGCTGAACTTTTATGTGAGTAACCAACCAAACAGCAAAATACAGTCTGATGATTCTCTTTAACTGATGCACAAGTATAATCCCAACAGGAATATTTTTGCTAGTGGTAATGAGTGAGACAACAGTGAACGAAGGGAGACATGTTGGAGCTCTGCACTCCTTTGTCAATGAGATCAGTACCTTCTTTGATAAAACAAATACCAGGTGAGCCTCTGTAAGTGGAACACCCAAGGGACTGTAACAAACTTAAGGAGATGGTCAGTGGAGAGCAGTGGCCAACTCTAGAAGTTCCACTGTAATAGTTTTTGAATACTAGACTTCTATTTCTTCATTTTGTGTGTGTGCTACTTACAACGTCACAGTACAATTTAAGCTGCTTCTGCATTTTTAGCATTCTATTTCTCCATTAATTTCTTAAGTCTAGACTTTAAGTTGGAAGAAATAAAGCAAATCTTTTTGTAAAAGGCCAGAGAATAAATATTTTAGGCTTTCATGACAAGGACAATTGTCAGGTCCCTTTGTGGTCACCACTTGTCGGGGCCCGGGACTGGCCGGGTCTCCAACCCCCGGCTTATCTAGGTTCCGGACACTAGGCTACCTTGCTCAGAAACAATTACTCCTAGATGCCTGAGAGCTATTTGCTTTCAGAAAAGGGAGAGAGAGAGAGAAAGACAGTATTCGAGGGAGTAAAGCAGTCTTAGTAAGAAAATGAATCTTAGTAGTCTTTCGTAGAGAAACGCTTTGCAGGCATTCTGTAGGCAGAAGCAGCTACAGAGTCAGAGTGAGCAGGTCCGTGGTAGAATGCGTGCACGCTCCTGACTGCTGTCTCCTCCAGCCTCTTATGAACACACTCCCATGGCTCTTAACACCACAGGTGTAGAGACTGCTCTTCACTGATGCTCTTGTCTCGTGAGCTCTCATGTTTGTTAGGAGACCCAAATCTCTGCCCATGCCCTTATGGTCAGGGTGTTACATTACGGAGCTATACAGGTGTTTCTTATAACTCTCACTCCTCCTTGCCATAAGCTATACAGGCTGCTACAGACAACCTGTACCCAGATGAGCTAAGTACATGAAGTTTCCTTTATCAACACCGACAGCTGTAGGTCCACTCAAGGGCCTATAGTTTTCCAACCCTAGTCTAGATATCCCACAAAACAAGAAATCAAGCCCGAGTTTCTCATTTCCTGATTTCTGTAGTCTTAATACTCCCATTAAGATCAATTTAAAGCTACCAATGACACCACTAAGCATGAAGTTCTACTTCTCTGTATAGCCTACCTTCTTTGATACAATTTTACACACACATCACTGGAGTGTTTCAAGCAGAGGCTGGATTGTCATTGGGTGATGGTAGACGTCTGTGATTTTTAGACTTAGATTTTTAAAATAAATGCATACTCTTGGTTCTCAAATCTTAAGAGATTCTGGTTCAGTATGTCTGGAGTGAATCCCAGGAGTTTGTTTTTGTTTATTTTAGGTTCCCGGAATTAAGTGATTCTGATGCAGTTGGTCTGTGGCCTGTAATTTGGGAACTCCTAATACAAAGAGATGTTATATTAAATAAACTCACTGCCTTTGTCACAACAATAACTCATCTGGACTCTTGACAACTAACGTGTTTTAACAGTGTGAAAATACTATTAAAAAACAACTTACCGATTTGTTTCACTTACTTTGTTTTCATGTTATTGTCGTGTTTCCCTTTTCTTTAGTTGGGCTTGATTTTAGAATTTCTTTTGCTGGATAATCCATCTTGATTTCAAAATATTCTTTTTAGAGGCTAAGCATGGTGGTTCACACCTGTGTAATCCTAGAAGTCTGGAAGGCTGAGATGGATGGATTGCTGGAGCTCAGGAGTTCGAGACCAGCCTGTGCAGGAGAGAGACCCTGTCTCTAAAACTAGCTGGGTGTCGTGGCATGTGCCGGCTACTCTGAGAGGCTGAGGCAAGAGGATTACTTGAGCCCAAGAGACTGAGGTTTCTGTGAGCTGTGATGCCACTGCACTTTACTCGGGGCAAAAAGTGAGACTCAGTCTCAAAAAAGAAAATTCTTTTTAAAGTAGCTTAGAGTTTTTCTTCCTCCATGTGAACTGTCTTCATACTTGTTAAAAAGATGATCTATGTTGCGCATCCGTACATTTCTGTAAGATTTAAATTCTGTGGGTTTAAGAAATCTTATTTCCCTGACTCTTATATATGGGAGACATTAAAGTGGATTTTTCTTGCTAAAGGTCTCAAGTTATGACTTAATTGAGATGACTAAGAAAATAAGTTTTTTTAAGAAACAGTCTCACTCTGTTGCCCTGTGCTTCATAGCTCCCAGCAAGCTCAAAGTCCTAGGTTGAAGTGGTCCTCTTGCCTCAGCCTCAGCCTCCCAAGTAGCTGGGACTACAGGTGCCAACCACAGCACCTAGCTAGTTTTTTTTATTTTTAGTAGAGAGGGGGTGTTACTCTTGCTCAGGCTGGTCTTGAGCTCCTGAGCTCCACCTGCCTCAGCTTCCCAAAGTGCTAGGATTACATGTGTGAGCCACAGAGCCTGAAAATTCTTTTTAAAGGGCATTTCTTACTGGATTTCTTCTTTTAGATCAGCAGCAATATTACAAAACACTTTTATTTGATCTATTTTAAGATTTACTGTCTAGGTTTTTTTCTTGTATTATTTACAACCTGTAGCTGTTTCAGAAGATTACCTATTTCTGTTATTGAAATGTTCATTATGCAAAAGGAATATATTTAGAAGTTTTCCTTATTTTGTTTTTTTATAATTTGAAGGTAGCAGTTTATGTTGCAAGATAGTCATGAAAAATAGATTATATGTATCCATTACATCTAATTTCTTTATTAAAAAGAGGAAAATAGATGTATGGTTATCATAACTCTAAAGGAAAACTTGAGGAAAAAAATTGGGGTGTTTTTTCCTCCTTTTTTTGCATTATGGTCACTTTAAGAATTATTCTACCGCCCTCTGCTGGTTGTGATCAGATTTCTTTCAACATTGTCCTAAATAAACTGTTTCTCCTGTTAGCTCAAGATTTAGTTATTCATGCCATGTCATTTATAGGTGGTATGCCTACATTTGTCCAATTAGTGCCATATATAAATATATTTCATTTTATTCAGTTGGATAACTTTCCAGTAGACATGTTAAATAACTATTACTGTGGCTTTTAGTGAGAAAAATGCATTAATTCCATCATTTAAATGTCTTAGTACTTAATGAAGAAAATATTGTTACAAAATTTATAAGTATATTCTTAAAATTCAGGAATTCCTTCTGTTACAAAATAGATAATTAATCATTTATAGTTAGTAAGTTTTGTTAATAAGCTAAAATTTCCCTCCAATAATACTGGGAATAACTAACCTCTCAATTCCTCTCAACATTTTTCTCTTCTTAAACCTCACTTAACCAAACAAAATAAATGTAAGCTCTAAAGAGTGTTATTCAATAAGATTCCACTAAAGAAACTCAGTTTTTTACTCACTCAACTATGGAGTGTTTATTTCTTGCTGGGAAGATGAGAAATAGCCCACAGGGAAGTTTTGAAAGGGAGATTTTAGAATAGAAAAGGAATAATTAAAAAGAAAATTTTTCATTCATCATGAGCAAGTGGAATTTATCCCAGGGATGCAAAGGTGGTTCAATATATGCAAATCATTCAGTGTGAAACATCTTACCAATGGAATAAAGGACATATGATTATTTTGATTGGTGCTGAAAAATAATTGATAAATGTAACATCCCTTCATGATAAAAATGCTTAAAAACTGGGTATAAAATGAACTTACCTCAACACGCAAAAGCCATATATGACAAACCCACAGCTAGTATCATAACGAATGGGGAAAAACTGAAAGCCTTTTCTCTAAGATCTGGAATAAGACAAGAATGCCCACTTTCGCCATTGTTATTCAACATAATAATGGAAGTTCTATCTAGAGCATTCAAATAAGAAAAAAAGGAGGGGACATCTAAACTGGAAAGGAAGACATTAAATTATCCTTGTTTGATGACAATATGATCTTTTAAAAAAATTATATATTTCATGTTTTGCAGTCCACTTGTCACAGGAGATATGACTTCTATTTAGGGAAACCTAAAGACTACCTAAAAACTATTAGAATTAATAGACAAATATAGTAAAATTAACAGAAAAATCAGTAGCATTTCTATATATCAACACTAAACAATCTGAAAAAGAAACCAAGAAAGTAATCTGGTTTACAATAGTAAATAAAATAAAAATAAAATAAAATACCTAAGAATAAACTTAACTAAAGAAATGAAATTGAAGGGGACACAAAGAAATGAAAAGATATTTCATGCTTGTGGATTAGAAGAATCAGTGTTGCTAAAATGTCCCATTATCCAAAGCAATCTATAGATTCAGTGCCTTCCTCATCAAAATACCAGTGGCATTCTTCACAAAAATAAAAACAATAATTCTATAATTTATATGGAACCAGAAAAGACTCAGAATAGCTTGAGCCATCCTGAGCAAAAAGAACAAAAAGAACAAAAATTTTACCAGACTTCAGTTTATACTCTAGAACTGTAGTAACTAACATAGCATGGTACTGACATAAAAACAGGCACATAGGCCACTGGAACAGAATAGAGAGCCGGGAAGTAAATCTTCACATCCACAGTGAACTTACCTTTCACAGAAGGTGCCAAGAACATACAGCAGGGAAAGGATAATGTCTTTAATAAATGATAAACTGAATCTCCATATGCAGAAGAATGAAGCTAGAACCATCTCTCTCTCTCTCACCATATACAGAAACAAATCTAAATGGATTAAAGACTTAAACCTAAGGCCTGAAACTGCGAAACCATTAAAAGAAAACATTGGAGAACACTTCAGGACATTAATCTAGGCAAGGGCTTTTAGAATAATCCCCCCAAAGCACAGGCAACCAAAGCAAAATTGGACAAATGTGATCACATCAAGCTAAAAACTGCACAGCAAAGGAGGCAATCAACAAAGTGAAGAGAAAACCCACAGAATGGGAGAAAATATTTGCAAACTATTTATCTGACAAGAGATTAATAACTAGAATATAGAAGGAGCTCCAATAATTCTTAAAACAAAATAAACAATCTAACTTTAAAAGGGGGAAGGATCTGAACAGACATTTCTCAAAAGAAAGCATACAAATGGCCAACAGGTACATGAAAAAATGCTCGGCATCATTTGTCATCAGAGAAATGCAAATCAAAACAACAATGAGATATTATTTCATCCCCGTTAAAATGAGTTGTATCAAAAGACAGGCGATAATGAATGCTGGCTAGGATGTAGAGAAATGGGAATCCTCATACACTATTGCTGGGAATGTAAATTAGTATAACTATAGAAAACAGCATGGAGGTTCCTCAAAAAACTAAAAATAGAACTACCATGTTATCCAGCGATCCCACTGTTGGGTATGTATCCAAAAGAGGGGAATTCAGTATAACAAAAAGATCTCTGCACTGCCATGTTTATTGTGGCACTATTCACAGTAACCAAGATATGTGGTCAACCTAAGTGCTCACCAGTGGATGAATGGATAAGGAAATTGTGGTACATATACACTATGGAATGTTATATGCCCGTAAAGAATGGAATCCTGCCATGTTAAGTGAAATAAGCCAAGTACAGAAAAACAAATCTCAGAAGCTCTCACTCATATATGGGGACCAAAAATATTAAAAACAATTGCTCTCAAGGAGACACGAAGTAGAATTATGGCTACCAGAGGCTGGGAAGGGTAATGAGGATGGAGGGATAATATAGTGGTGGTTATTGGTGCAAAAATGTAGTTGGATAATTAGATAGAATGAATAATATTTGATAGCACAACAAAATGACTATAAAAAACAATGTTAGGATATACTTTAAAATAATTAAAAGGGTAGAAGTGGAAAGTTTCAAACACAAATGTTAAATCCCTGAAATGATGGGTGCTCTAATTATCCCAATTTGATTAATTCACATTTTATGCCTGTATTAAGATAGTGCATGTGCCCTATGAAGATATGCAACTATTATGTACTCATAATTAAAAAATTAAAAAAAAATTAAGAGGATAATTTTAAATTATGCCAAAGGAAAACAAGGTACTTTGTTAACAATTGCCAGTTCCCCTTAACTACTTGTGAGTCTACACGCAGCAGTTTCCCAGGTGAAATCATTCTGTATGTCGTCATGAGACCATGTTATGAAATAGTTACCATTTTCTCTTCCCTAATCTACTTTGTTTCAGGTCAAAAAAATCAGATCCACTGACTGCATCTTTTTCTAGCAAACACACAAACAGAAAAGGACCCTCCTATAGTTAGAACCACCAAACCCTAGAAGAGAGAGTAAAGATGCCTCTTTTCCCTTAACCCACAGCTTTGCCACCATCAGCTTCCATGAGACGAAAGTCTCTCATCTTAATCTCCTGTGTTCTGTGTTTCTTGACTCTGGACTATTGCCATTCTTAGCTCTCTGCTGGTCCTATCAGTGTGTTTCAGTATTTTTCAATATTTTGTGGCCTTTATTTTCCAACTCTACTTTCTGCCTCCAGTGATCCTCTTCCTTCCACTTCCCCTTGTAATTTTCCTTCTTCATCTTTTTGAGTGATCAGGTCTTGCCTATCTTTGCATCCTCCAGGGTTAGCATAGGGCTTGCCAAAGGTTATGAGACCCTTTTCCAGTTAATGGAAAGTAGATGCTACTCTAAGTTTTTCAATGACTGAAAGTAGAAAACAATGAAGCAATTATACTGCTATCATTTATCAGTTATAACATAGGCATGATAAGTATATTCTCCTGTGCATTTTTTTTTACTTGCATGCTGTATTTGTATAGTGATTTCTACCTCTTCAAAGCACTTTTACATCCTTTGTTTCATTGAATTTGAATCTTAACAGATCTATGAAGAAAATGGGGGAGTTACTATTTTCCATTTTACAGTTGAGGAAATTGAAGCAGAGATTAAATGGCTCTTTGTCTCTGTCCGTGAATGATAGAGCTCCGACTAGAGTGCTCATCATAATTCCTTATAAACTGGAATATAAATATCCTTCCTGAATGATACACTGTATGTGTGTATATACATATATGCACTATTGTATGCAGAATTTTTCATAAACATTATATATGTTCTTATTCAAAAATAATGTTTTTACAGAAATGCAGCAGTCTAGAGGAATCCTCCTGTTTGCCTGGAGTGTTTTATATAGACCCATAATAGTCAAGTTCATATTACTCAGACTTGAAAGGGCTGTGGGTGTGAGTTGTTTGCTAGTTACTGATGAGAGAAATCTTTCTTGTACTGAATTTAATTTACTTTGGTAGATGCTTTTTACAGTTGAATGTGGGAATATATTACTTGTCTCTCTGAGTGGAGTGAAAGGAAGATGAAAGGATATAATTAATTATAAGACCAGCCTTAAGAGTTCTGTGCTTAAAGAGCTGTTCAAACACTCCCCCCACCCTGAGAATTACTTCAAGCCTGAGTTCCTTAACCTAATTGCCACTACTTCTTGCCCTAATGAAGTTCTGCTTCTTTAGCAAAATGAGGAGTGTTTCTGGTTCTCTAGATGAGTAAGTAGGCCACATCTAGATTCTTTAGGAGGTCCACCTATTTAGAACAACAGCTAATGTAATGATTTACCAGACAGACTTACTCTCATAATAATGTGTTTCCGAAAAGACTTACCAGAGAGTAAGAATTGAAAGCTCGTTACAGTTGCTGCATAAACCAGTGTGGTCTTGGGCCACCAACTTGCAGTGGCTTATGTGAAAATGTACGAGCAACACTGGGACAAATGCAGAAAACAGATGTCTTCTGATTGTGTTTTAAACTCCAAAGCAGAGTCAGCCACAAGCTAAACTATTAGTTGGCTAAAGTTAACTTATCGCCGACAGTCTCCAACTTACTAGTCTCCTTCTTTGCTTTCATGGTGCCACTTTCCCTAATCCTCTCTAATTGCCCGGGGTCCTTGTGTGGACCTGCCTGCATTGGCAGCACCCTGTGCTCTGAAGCACGAAACTGCTCACAGCCATCAGAACCTCCACTCGTCGAGACTGTGAGGTTGAAATACGGCTCCAAAGTATTTTATACTCCATACTAAGGACTAAGATTTGAGGGTGGCGTCGGGTGGTCTTCTTTCTTCTTCTCTTCTCCTTGTCCCCTCCGTTCTTTCCTTTCTGCTTCCTTCCTCCCTCCTTCCCTCACTTCCTTCCACTTGTTTTGATAGTGAATTAGAATTTAATGATGGTAACTCTATCAGTATCAGACTAGTTTATGTTATACTTCAGTAACAGCAACCAACAAATCTCAGTGCCTTAAGCTGACAAAGGTTAATTTCTCTCATTCCAAGTCAGGTTGTCAGGGTTCTGTGGTCCCTGTAGTCACCCAGGGACCCAGAGAGCCAGGCAGGGAGCAGCTTCCTTTTCAAATGCTGCTGTCCAGGGGAAAGAAAGTTCTAGAGGGACACATACTAGCAATAAATGCTTTGCTGGAAATACAGCACATCCTGAGGTACCCTGGAAAGATGGGAGCAGTGTTGAGTGTCCTCATACTCATTCAGTTTTTATCCCTAATAGTTAACACAGGACAGGGCACAGAAAAGACAGTAGTGTTTATTAAGATGAAATAATTTCCAGGGACTCTGGTGTCTTTAGGGTTTGCCTTGAACTATCTTAGAAAAAATAATAGGGCCCATGAAATAAAGCTCATAGGGCTCCAGACTCAAGGGTAGTGTCCCTAAGATCCTGAAAGGTGTAAGAGGAATCCAAAGCCCCTTGAATCAATTTGGGAAGAATAGAATTCCAGGATAGATCTTTCATATCCTGGTCAATTGCATGATACTGTCTTTCTTCTGATGATTCAAAGAAATAGCTCCCATATCGTTATCCTCTTTCTCCTGTTCGGCACGTGGTATTATACAACAAGTCTCTGTTGCTGATTCATGTGTGGACAACTATGGCTTATAATCAGTTTTTGAACTCTTCTTGAAGTACTGTAGACATAAAGACTCTAAGGTTTTTGAAAGAATTGCTTTTCTATGTAGTGTAAAGTGCCATTTTATTAAGCTTGCATTTCAGCCATATACATTCAATACCACCTATACACAGGAAAAAAGAGAAAGAAAAGGGCAGTGCAGCTCCGTCTGCTATTCCATTCCCTTAGTTTCTGCCTCTGAGATGGATGAGATGAAAACCTCAGTCTCCCATGGTTGCATCTGAATGTGACTGTCACTGAGATACTAAAACATATGACAAGTGCTTTTCCCATCAACCTGAACCCTAAATGTAGGTCAGAGGTGTCATCATCTGACATTTGCCTAAACAGCCAATGGTCTAGTCCAGTTCTGGGGGCTGGAGTGTTGGGCTCCCTGTCAGGTGGCACTTTGTCTCCAACATGGTTTAATTCTGACCGTGTGTTTCTTGCCCAAAACCAACTTTAGGACTTAATGTCCTTTGTGGAATGAGACTCCACAGACCTTTTCTTCATTAGAAAACTAGACACCAGCTGTGGAGACTGCCTGATCTTCCATAGTCTTTGTATTTTATTTTGTTCAAGATACAGTAGAACCTCTATCTATAGTTGGCCACCTCCCTACATTGACCGCTTCCCTACGTTGACCTAATTTTCATAGACCAGACACACACCAGATGTATGTATCAGCACAGGCCTAGTTCCTGATGTTGACCACCTCTGTATGTGGACCAGTTTGTTACAGTCCCTTGGGTGGGCAACTTACAGGGGCTCTACTGTATTTTGCTCTGTCTCCACATGTGGGTCTCGTGTTCTGTCAAAGCCTATGTGTGTGTTTTCTATACTTACTGGAAACCTTGCTGTACCCAGGAGGAGTGTTCATGGTTTTCGGATGTCCTAAGCAGATCAATGTTGGTTCTCTCTTCTTGCCTCCAGAGTGCCTACCGCATGTTTACAAACAACACGTGTTTGAAGCACATGATCACCAAAGTCCGGCGGGACACCCACCACTTTGAACGCTACCAGCATAACCGGGACCTCGTGGGATTCCTCAACATGTTTGCGAACAAACAGTTAGAGCTGCCGAGGGGCTGGGAAATGAAACACGATCATCAGGGCAAGGTAACAAGGGGAAGGTGCTGTGGGGAGCTACTGCATAACTGTGGGCAGCCGTGGGGAGCTGCTACATAACTGTGGGCAGCTGTGGGGAGCTGCTGCACAACCATGGGCTGCCGTGGGGAGCTGCTGCACCACTGTGGGCAGCCGTGGGGAGCTGCTGCACGACCGTGGGCTGCCGTGGGGAGCTGCTGCACGACCGTGGGCTGCTGTGGGAGGCTGCTGCATGACTGTGGGCTGCTGTGGGGGGCTGCTGTATGACTGGGCTGCTGTGGGGAGCTGCTGCACGACCATGGACTGCTGTGGGGAGCTGCTGCATGACCATGGACTGCTGTGGGGAAGCTCCTGCACGACTCTGGACAGCTGTGGGGAGCTGCTGCACAACCGTGGGCTGCTGTGGCTTTGGCACGTGGCCCAACCCTTCAAGTGAGGGCGGAGGGTCTTTGTGAGGTGAGCTGTTCTGTCTCCGGGTTCAGGTGAAACCTGGACAAGAGCCGTTTAGTACAAACAGTCACTGTGCTATTCTGAAGGAGTGTGTGGCGTCGTGGGGTATGAAGTTAGTGAAGCACTCACTTTTCTCTGGATTTTCTTCTACCTGTCTTCTGTCACCATTTCCTGGTGATTAGAGAAAAGATTTCTTAGGCAATAACACTTCCTTCTCCCTAATTATACAGCTTGTTTTGTAGATATTTGAATAAAAATGTGCAGTGTTGTTTGGAGAAGGTGGCAAGGAAGTCCCCAAGCAAGCAAATGCTTGAGGTGTGTCTTTGTGATACCATCCATGTTTGGGCCTTGGTCTGATTGTCTTAGAACCCTGATTTTGTTAGGATGTGAAACAGACTTGCTGATTGAATAATTGATGATGAGAAATATGTAACTGTGTCATATAGGCCAGAATAACCACATCTGCACTTCCTTCATAATTAGAGGAACCAGAAAGCCTGGTTATAATCAACAGGTTGTTATATGAGTAAGAGTTCAGAATGAGAAAGTCAGAACTTGTTAGAAGGTGTTTCTCAGCTAAGATTTTATTTTTATTTAACTCATGTGGCACCTCCTGTGAGCTGTGGACTGCGTACATTCTTTATACATAGAAGGTCCTTACCACAACTTTATAAAGCAATACTGTTATTATTGCCATTTCTAGGTAAAGAAACCCCAGGTCTGGAAGGATTCAGTGACTTGCCCATAACAGAGGCAGACAGTGGGCAGGCCACACTGGAAGCCAGGCTTTCTGGTTCTAGGGCCAGGCTCTTAGCCATGTTATACTCTCCCAGTATTAAGTCACCCTAAGTCTCCAACCTCAGTTTCTCTGTCTATACAAAGTCTTGGACTATATGACTTAAAGGGTGAGGAAGATTAAAATGACATGATATTTAAAGTATTTAACAATCCTTGAGTCTTTTTTTCAAGAGATATTTATTGAGCACTTATGTAAAACAGACACATCAAACAATGCCATAGACCTTCAATTATATGGAAAGAGACAGGCAAAAGATAAGTAAATAAATACTGCACACGGTAGGCCAAGAGCTGATTAATGCTATAATGTAAAATAAAGGAGGGGCTGGGGTCTAGGGATAGTCAGGAATGAAGAATATTATTTTGTACAGAGTGGTTGGGGAAGGCCACAGACAAGGCTGTCGGGAAGCAGATACCTGAACAAAGTGAGGTATTCGGGGGAATAGCATTCCAGATAAATGAAACATGTGAAATACTCCTTAGATACCATTTTGCCCCTTCTAGCAATAATACTACAATAGCCTCTTACTCTCCTGGACTTAGCTTCCAGCCATATATCTGAGAACATCTAAGCGGTTGAAATAGTTATTAGAAATTACGTGTATTTTTAGTGCATAGAAGGAGGTTCCAAACTCTCACTGAAGCTGTTAACTTGATTTCTGCCAATAGATAAATATTTTTGAGATAGAGTCTCACTATGCCACCCTGGGTAGAGTGCTGTGGTGTCACAGCTCACAGCAACCTCAGACTCTTGGACTTAAGCAATTCTCTTGCCTCAGCCTCCCAAGTAAATGGGACTACAGACGCCTACCACAACGCCTGGCTATTTTTGTTATTATTGTAGTTGTCATTGTTGTTTAGCAGGCTCAGGCCAGGTTGGAACCTGCCAGCCCCGGTGTATGTGGCCGTCACTCTAACTACTGAGCTATGGGCGCCAAGCCATTTTTCTGCAAATATTTTTAATAAACCTCTCATTCCCAGCCAAAAGGATATTAGAAGTGGCAAGCATGACGTTTAAAAGAGATGAAAGAGAGTGAATTTGTGATTATGTCCCCGCACCACAGGTAAAATGGCATTGACTCAGAGTCAGGTGGGCATGATAGAGCAGCCTTTCCAGGACACTAAGAAGTCGGAACTAGGGACACTGGGGCGGGTGGGGGAGGATGTGGCGTTTCTTGTGCTGAGTTTGATTTAAAAACCTGAGAGCACAATGTCTGTAAACATTCCACTAAATGGAAGGGCAAATGGTCTAAGTAAGAACTGTAGAAAATACTGGTGATATTATACCAGAGTATAAAAGAGTAATAGCACACTTAAGAATGTATCGCTATTCTCAAGTCTGGCAAGATTTTACCTGGCATTGTGAGGAGCTATGCTCATTAGAGAACCATGAATCCAGGGAAACCCTAAGTTGAGATAATGCGTGTATTTCTGTTCCGTGTAGAGATTTATCTTAAGGTAGGGGGCGGTTCCTTCCAATCATACCTTGGCAGACATACTTTGGGAGAGAGGTTTTTATTAATAACTCCTGACTTGAGAAAAGTTTAAATTACATTTTTGATACTATTTAAGAAGAGTTGTAACAAGTTCTGTATCATAGTTTTCATAAAAGTTGTGATGTTTAAATAGGAGGAAACATTATCTCAACTATGTACATAGTATGAATAGCTGAAACAGTTCACGTATTCCCCACGGACTTTTGACTAATCTGGGGTTACAACTTAAAGCTGACATTGTGTAGAACCCTGCATGCAGGCCGGTAGGTAACTGACCACAGGGTCTGCTGCTGGCTTTGCGTCAGAATGCTTTTCCGCGTGAAAGACAGAAGGACTCCTGCCTAGTGGACGAGAGGGATTATTAGACTAACCCCAAAGCTTATCATTTTAGCCTGACTGTTCTCTTTTGTGCATTAAGGTTTAATAAGATTTTTAGCTAAGCTGGACACCTTAACTAAAGCAAGTTTCTCTCCTTCTTATTCCCCTGTGTATGTTCCTTTCCAGGTGACTGCCTCCCAAGAAGTTAAAACTTAAGGGAACATTGGGGGAGGCTGGTGCTAGATTTAACCTTGCTGAGCTGCATTGGGCGGCATGTTAGGAATCCTAGCTCCTATAAAGAGATAGCTAATAGGTTTTTTCCAACCCTGAAATTGTAGCCCCATTTATTATTTTTATTTCCTATTTATTTATTTTTTAAAGAGGCTCAGTCCCACTATCTTACCCAGGCTAGGGTGCAGTGGCTATTCGCAGGTGTGACCCCACCACTGATCAACACAGGAGTTTTGAGCTGTCACTTTCACCTGGGCTGGTTCACCTGTATTTAGGCAACCTGGTGATTCCCCGCTCCTAGCATTGACACTGTACTATGCAGGCACCCCATTAGCATAGCGCTCGATAACCCAGAACTCCTGGGCTCAGGGGATCCTCCCGCCTCAGCCCTCCTGGTAGCTGACACTACAAGGCCAAACCACTGTGCCCGGGTAGACCACTTTTTAAAATGCATGCTTTGCTTGCAGAACATTTGAAGAGGGAAATCTTTTTACATGTAATATAACATCAAAAACTATTAAATATTATGAAGTTACTTTCCCACAGTGATAACTGATTTCTAGGATTGACATGGAACAGGATGTCTGTATCACTGCCCACATGAAGAGAAGTGATTCTGAAGAGGAGTGTTCTCCACTGAGCTCCTTAGGCCTGTGAAATTTGGCTTCATCTTCTCCTCTCAAGTGCAGCATCTTCCTTTCCTGTGTTCGCTTATTTAGTTACCCACACACCTCTGAGTGTCTACTGTGTGTGCCCTTGTGCCAGCAATGATAAAAGTTACCACTTAATGTAGTATTCTGTGTGTGGCACTGACTGTGCCTGACACTGTTGTAGCACTTAGATTACTTCATTTCCTGCTCACAGCAGCCTTTAGATGGGTGCTATTTTTATCCAAATTTTATAGAAGAGGAAACTGAGGCAGAACATGATTAAGTGAATTGAGAAACATTCCACAATCAGTAAGTGATAGAACTGGGTTTGGACCCAGGCAGTCCATGGCCAGTGTCTCCTGCTCAGCCTGCCCCTCACCTGTGGTGAGGACGGATGGACCTGCCTCTCACCTGTGGAGAGGATGGATGGACCTGCCTCTCACCTGTGGAGACGATGGATGGACCTGCCTCTCACCTGTGGAGAGGATGGATGGACCTGCCTCTCACCTGTGGAGAGGATGGATGGACCTGCCTCTCACCTGTGGTGAGGATGCATGGACCTGCCTCTCACCTGTGGTGAGGATGCCTGGACCTGCCTCTCACCTGTGGAGAGGATGGATGGACCTGCCCCTCAACTGTGGAGAGGATGGATGGACCTGCCTCTCACCTGTGGACAGGATGGATGGACCTGCCTCTCACCTGTGGTGAGGATGGATGGACCTGCCTCTCACCTGTGGAGAGGATGAATGGCCTGCCTCTCACCTGTGGAGAGGATGGATGGACCTGCCTCTCACCTGTGGTGAGGATGGATGGACCTGCCTTTCACCTGTGGACAGGATGGATGGACCTGCCTCTCACCTGTGGACAGGATGGATGGACCTGCCTCTCTCCTGTGGACAGGATGAATGGACCTGCCTCTCACCTGTGGAGAGGATGAATGGATATCTTCCGGCAAGTATAATGAGGATCAGAAGGGCTTTGCAGGATGCTATGGAAGCCTCATGGCAATTTCTGAGGTGGATATTATTATTATGATCCACATTTTATTGAAATTTAGAGGTGGAAGAATAAATCTATACAGAACAATAACTATCTAAAGCGTTTCATCAATTTGGGATATCATGAAAATGATACAAATGTGTTAATGGATGAATCTTTACTCTCACGGGAGGCGCGTGATGACTTATAAAGGATGCATGGTGGGATCGAGGTCAGCATCCTATTACTCCTGCTAAGGAACCTTAACCTTGGTGGTCCAATGAATGGCCTTTTCACAGCAGAATTTAATTTTGTTATTCTTAGTCTTTGTTGCCGTGTTGTTCTGGACAATGTGGGCATGGGTAGTCTGATACGGGGTGTTTGCTTCTGCCTTCCATCTGTGTAACAACTCAGAATGTTCTGTGTTTCTCCACAGTGAGTTCTCTGTTACTGTGCTATCCCTGGTAGAGTTGTTCTCTTGCTGAGTCAGTAGACTTTTAACCTGGTGGTTGCATTCTTCATTGGCCATGGTCATGAAACTAGGGTTTTCAAAACATTCTTGAAAGCCAAGTAACTTAGAACTGGAACTGAAATCAGATCTGTACATTTGCACACAACCATGGACTTTCTGTGTAAGTCCAACTGTAGACATTGCTGTTTCACTGTGAATGTCTCTTCTTTGGTTATAAAACAATGTGTACCTTAGCATTGGTATATGTTATTCAAGGGTCCAGTTTAGAATGGTTTATTTCTGGCATGGGATAGCTGGAAAGTTTTCATAATAAATGTAGTAGGTGAGCTGAGCCTTAAAGAGTGGGTAGAGTTTTGATAAAAAAAAAAAAAAAAAGAGAGATTGGGGAAGAGAGAAAATAGGAATAGGAAGGGAAAACATTCAGAGTAAAAGTACACCAAGACAGGAAAGCAGCACCAGGTGAATGTGCCTCGTTCCTGGAAAGAAATAGTGGGCGAATTCCAAGAAGCCCATTTCATTGGCATGAAATCAGTGGAAGCTACATTGCAGAGAGTTCAGCATAACAGAATTCTACTCTAAAGGGACACAGATAATGAGAAAAATTCTATGAAGTTTATTTCTCAAATTTATAAAATTGGCTTTTTTAAAAAAATGTTATTTTTTAACTTCCCTTTCAGATGTTAAATATGGATTTTTTTTTCCCCCGTTCTGCTTCTTTGCTTGGTAGCAAGGGTATCCAACCTTTTGCAGGGCTATCCAACCTTTTATTTTTTCCTCTACTGCACACTAGAAAAGTAAAAGTTGTCTTGGGCCACACATTAAACACACAACACTAACAGAAAGAAGCCTATTGGCAAAAAACAAAAAAAAAGAAGTCTGTGCATATTTTTCTTGATATTGGACACCACTGATAAGCAAAAAAAGTCCTCACAAAATTATTGTGTGGCCTGTGGGCCCCAGGTTGGACACCCCTGCTTTATCGTCTTAAACACTATTGACATAGGGTGTTTTTTTTGGATTATTCTGCTTGGGGTTAAATTGGAATACCAAAAACTTTAAACATTGTAAGTGATACTTCAGAAACTTCATGGGTTTTTGAAAAATAAAAATGTAAAATAGTAATCATCTTCTCATTTAAAGTGAAATATCTTTCCCATAGTGTCTTATATTTTTTCTCTACAAAAATCATACACTGTAATATCTCCCAGCTAAATAAACATCCATTTCTGTATCCAAGGGTTGTAACCTCAAGGATTTGTGACATTGGGCATCAGATTGATGCCAAAGCTGAAGTATCAGAATGGTTCAAATACCCAACTTTATAACCACAGCAAATAGCAGTTATGGTTGTGAAGACAGAATTTAGAACAGAACAAATATTTGTATGGTGTAAGTTCCCACAGGCCGAGCCTGCTTGAGGATTCTCATTTTACCAGACCCTAATGGCCCACGTGGCAGCCAAAGTTGTCCCAGTAGTGACCCAGACCCTTGTTTCAATCCTACATGAAATTGGTGGCCATTTTTTACTGGGTCACGTTCTATTTAGCTCAGTAAGTAAAATGCAACTCAGTATTTGGAGATCTCAAGTGAATTCTAAAAGTCTCTTAGCAGGATAAATAAATTTCAAAAATACATTGTCTATTTGACCATTACATTTGATACTTTTATGAACATCTTAATTGCTTTGAAACAAATAATACCTCTTTGCGGTAGTTACCTCGTTTAATTACCTCAAGTTATGCAGTAATTCAGATGGAGAGGGAATTAAGCTCTATAGATAGTACACTCTTTTAGGTTCTCTCTCCTAATTTTTAAGGAGTAAAAAGATGTTAGATAAAAAATAACCCACAAATAAGAACACATAGAAGGCAAATGGCAAAAGTAAAGTATCTTTCTGAAACTGTTTACATTTTGAATGAGAGAATACAGCAGATATTGATTTTATGGATGTAAAATGCTAGACTCATGCAATCTTTTTTTTTTTTAAGCTTTTTTTTATTTATTTTATTTTATTTTATTTTATTTTATTTTATTTTTTTTGAGACAGAGCCTCAAGCTGTCACCCTGGATAGAATGCCGTGGCATCACAGCTCACAGCAACCTCCAATTCCTGGGCTCAAGCGAGTCTCTTGCCTCAGCCTCCCAAGTAGCTGGGACTACAGGCACCTGCCACAACGCCCGGCCATTTTTTTTTTGTTGCAGCCATCATTGTTGTTTGGCGGGCCTGGGCTGGATTCGAACCCGCCAGCTCAGGTGTACGTGGCTGGCGCCTTAGCCCGTTGAGCCACAGGCGCCAAGCCATAGACTCATGCAATCTTGAATGAATTGCCCAAATATGGAGATGGCCTTTGCCTTTTCTTTTTTTCATTTTTTGCAGTTTTTGGCCAGGACTGGATTTGAACCCGCCACCTCCGGCATATGGGGCCAGCACCCTACTTTGAGCCACAGGTGCCGCCCTGCCTTTTCTTTATAAATATTTGTCCTCATGACCTGCACTAGATCTTTCTTTAGAAAATATATACTATTTCAAAATGTTATGGTAATATCCTTCCATTCCACCTAAAATGTGTTGATTTGGATAAATCTATTCCCAGTCTTCCATTGCAGTGTGCTGATAAATGTTTGACAGCCAGCTCTTTAAGAGAGAGGTAGGGAGAGGGATGATTTAGAGTGTTCGCCACTTCCCTTGGTGTAAATTCTCCCACCATGGCCAATTACGTGCATGCTATCAGCATCACATGAGCCAGCTCGCAGAATTCCTGAGAATTTCACAGTCACTTATTATGAGCTGGTACCAACCATCTCTAGCAGAGCACTGTCTCCCCTCTTACAGATTTAACATCTGAATGCTGCCCCTCCCAACATACTCTCTTAGCTAACATTTTACATCAGAAGTGTGTACTTGCATTGTACTTATTCGTGTCTACTAACCAGCTCTTTCCATAACTATAGCCTAAGTAACATGCATCCCTTTTTTCTTTGCTAACAACCATAGAGCTACAATTATAGCTGTTCAACAAAATAATCTTCTTCAACCTTTTTGTGACTGATATAGATGTTGTAAAAGATTTGGGACTCTTTGTTCCTTCAAAAGAATCAAGTTAGCACAACTATTTTTTACTTAGAATAAACTGTATCATTCTTCCCTTTTTATTTCTACTATTTGTGATGAAGAGTCTAAGATGTGGTATGGATAAAATAATAGCATGTTTATCCCTTTCTAACGGGGGAAGTACTAAGGGAAGGTACCAAGAGCTGAGAAGAGGTTTGTATTTTGAAAAGAAAAAAGTAGGTGGGTAAATACAGTCTTTATAAAAATTAAGTGATAATTAACCTTTTTTGGAGCATTTCTCAGACTCTGTAGGGCTGAGGAACCAGAATTTAGCACAACCGATTGTTGTTCTTTCAGTATTTCTATAGCTCTTTAGAGAAACAGAGACAGAGGATCTGATGTATCTTTCTGTAGCAGTACTTTTTGTTTACATGGCCTTTTAATACATATTCCTGGTTTAGCAAAATATTAACTGGAAACAATTTCAAAATTCTTTAACTTAGGTTTGTTGAGCTTGAGATATTTCTTCACAAATACTGATGGCTTTTTCTTTTCTTAAAATAATAGAAGTTAAAAAGAAAGAAAGAATTGTGTGAAGAAAGAAATGTATTTTGTTTGGCTTCACTGAAATACCACTTGGCTCCAACCAGCCCATATTTCCTGACTCTGATGATGCCCTGAAGCAGAGAAAGGGTAGCAGTTTTTAAAATGAGATTTGAGTTTGTGTATTTGCATTCCTTTCAGTTTTTGAGTTGTTAGTCTTAGTTGGCCCAGCACAGTAAAGCTGGAATGAATGTCCTTAATGAAACTTAGCAGTAGGGAATCAATATTGTTTAAAATTTGCTTTGTTAGTGGCTAAAATGAAATGAATCTATTTTTTGTGCAATTGTTTTTTCATATAGTCTGCATTCTCACGATGCTCTATCTAGACAGCATTTATTAACCCATGTTATATGCTTTCATCACTAGTTACAGGCCATTAAAAAATTGTGACATAAAAGTGACCCAATTAGAAAAAAAAGTGCTAGGTCAACTTCCTTGCTGGCTTGAACTAGTTAGCATTTCCTGTGGGAAAGTGATCCACTTTCCTGACATAATGGATATGTGTGTCACAAGTAGAAACGACAAGCCTAGAATCTGAGCTGTCCTCTCCTCTTTCTTTTAAAATTTGTTTAGAATTTTCTCTTCACAGCTCATCTGTGACCTGAGAAGTCCCTTTTACATGGATAAAGCAAAACACCAAGGAAAGCTGTCCGAGGTCACACAGTTGCCCTGGAGCACAGCCACAATGCAGTCCAAGGAACTGCTTCTTAGAACTCCTGTCTTCTGGTGGTGCTCTAGCTGTGTGGCTTTGATGGAGGTCTGAATCGAGAACTTTGCCCCCAAGTACTTGGCAGTCTTAAAAAGCTTGTGTAAACCATGTACATTCCATTTGACTCTGAAATAGAGCTCCTGTGGGATAGATACCCCTATTCCCCACCCATGGCGTGTAGAGTATGTAGAGTATGCTGCTGGGATCAATGTCAAACAATGGTGAAGCTATGTGCTGTGAGTGACTGTCATTGTCAGCCTAATTCGATCATGTTTAAATGCTTTTCTAAAATCAAGTACGATATGAAATATGATGAGAGTGGGAAGAACATAAAAAGGGAAAGATGATAGGCAGACAGCAGAATGGAAAAAAAGAAAAGATATATGAAAAGAAGAGAGGTAGAGAAAGAGGAATTACTTACTGGGCTTTGGATTCAGACTAATATATGGGTCCAAGTCCCAGCTTTATAACTTCCCAACTATACATTTCACTCATCAAGAGTTGTCACTCCATTGTATTAAAGGAGAATGACGATGAGATATTGTTATTATTAAATAATGAACATCCCTATGTGTAATGGTGGTTTCTGGCTTCAATTTTAGAGAGAGTGTGTTTCTTCTATGATTTGAAGTCTTATGTTACCAGTTAGGATTTGGTTTGGCTGGATTGTGATGGAAAACAAAGTTTAACACACAAGATGATATTTTCTTACATACAGAAGTTAAACAACCACTAAAAAAAGTCCAGAGGTAGATGATCTAGGGTTTATCAGGTAGTTCATCAAGTTGTGAGCGTCCCTGGCTCCTAACTTTTTGCTCCACCATCTTTCATCTCCATGGCTTAGCATGGCTGCTGGAGCTCCAGCTATTACATCTTTGTCTCAGAAATCAGGACAGATGAAGGACAGAAGGAAAGATCATCTGTCCTTGGCAAGGAAATTTCCCAGAAGTGCCATATTTTACATCTCACTGGGTAGAACTGAGTCTTGGCTACACGTATCTACAATAAGCTTGGGAAGCATCATTTTCACTGGTTCTCCATTCTTGTGAACCTGTGTATAGACTATAGCAAGAAACATTATGATCCTTAAGGAAAATGTTTTGGAAAAGATAACTATTATTAGTGATAATAGTAATTCATATTTGAGGTGTCATGGGCACTGTGTTCAAAAATTTATATGAACCATCTCATTTCGCCTTCCTTTAATGCAGATGTTATTATCCTCATTTAACAGAACAGAAACTGAGACTTAAAAGTTTTAAGTAAAAAAATAATAATAATAAAGAAAGAAAGAAAAAGTTTTAAGTAGTTTGCCTGAGATTATGTCGCTGGTAAGTGGCAGAGCTAGAGCTCAGAACCAGGTTTCTCTTTTTCTAGATCCCAAGCATTTAATCATTACTTTGTCTCCTGCTTCTCAAGTTTTAACCTGGTATTTTGATCCTATCTACAGTGGGATTTGTTTAAAATGTTCTTTCCTTTTTGTGGTTTTGTGGTCTTTAGCTTCCCTCCTTTTACCTAACACACACACATACACTTCTCATTTAATTTTTCCTAATCTTTAAGTATTGTACTTAAGTAAAAGGTCATGACTTTTAATAGTTGATTAATTATGAGTTGTCTTTTTGTGTTTTTGTCAGGAATCTGCATATTAGAATTTTGGGCAGTTTGTTCTTTCTGAGCACCCTCTTTCTCCTAGGCACAGCTCTAAAAACTATTGGGGATAACAGAGTGAATAAGAAAGAGTCCCTACTCTCAAGGCATTTGTAGTGTAGTTATTTAAATAATGGATTTTAGGTAAGTCTCTCTATATCATGTTAGGCTGTGATATTACTTGCAAACTACAATTGACCTAGATGTGAACACCCATTTGTCCTTATAATTACAAGTGCATCATTGTACCTCTAATGGCTGCCACCCCATCCCTTGAAAACATTCTTAAGAAATTAGGTACAATAAAATAGGCAGTTCGGGCCGGGCACAATGGTTCATGCCTGTAATTCTAGTACTTTGGGAGGCCAAGGCGGGTAGAGTGAACTTATAGGTTTGAGACCAGCCTGAGCATGAGCAAAATCCTGTCTCTAAAAAAACAAAAAAAACCGTCACTGTGACAGGAGAGTGTGTAGTCCCAGCTTACTGGGGAGGCTGAGGCAAAGTTTGAGCCCTTGAGCCCAAGAGTTAGAGGGTGCTGTGAACTGTGTATGACACCATGGCAATCTACTGGGGGGCGACAAAGTGAGACTCTGTTTCAAAAAAAAAAATAGGCAATTGTAGTTTAGTACTCTTTGTGTCTTTCCCTTAAACGACAAGGTTTATGTTATTATATTAGTAATAAAATTTTGTTAATCTTAATTGACATAAAGAGGATTTGGAGTTGATTATGGTATCTTATTATTTAAAAATAAGTATTAACCATGTCCATTTGTAAAAATAATTTCATTCCTATTTTATGACATTTGAATAGTAGCAGAAATAATGGGCAAGTATATTAGAAGTCCCAATTAAATGGGACCAGTGTGACTTTTGGTGCCAGAGCCAGTCGATACAAGTATGTAGATTTTATCACAGATGTACTTTTTATGAGATCTGAGAAGAAAGATGTTTCATTTGACAGACTGTGAAAGAGGGAACATTGTCCAGGATATGAGGCTGAGGGCAAAAATATTACACAAAACCTCTATTTACTCCAGTCTTTGCACCTAAAAATTGAGTATTAAGAGAAAGGACTGGGAAAGATTCTTGTTCTGTCCATTTTTCTTTCTTTGTTTTGTAGTTAATCCATCTCTTTGTAAAGATGTAAAATTGTTTTATCTGGGACCTACTTATAAAATATTTTGCTCCATTTCCTGATTATGTACAAGCAGGAACATTTTTTTTTAATGAGAAGGTGATTTTTTTAAGTAGGCATAAATATACCATCTTCCTATAGGATGTCCAGAGGTATTGACCTCTTGTCTTTGTTATAATTTGTTAACTGAGCTCCATCAGTTTGGAAAGGCAGTTCATTTTTGCTTAGGTTATATGGTGTACATCATGTGCCTGGACACGTGATTTATACTGATTTTCCTGGCTCTCCTTAGTAGTCTCTTTTATCTTGAATGACATAATTAACTTCGTCTGATCATGGAAAACCTACAATTTCTAGTTGTACTTGAGATAATGGATTTCATTAACCTTGAGTGAATTTTATTTTGAAAATTTACAACAGCATTTGGCCCTGATGATAAGTAGCACTTGCGTAGTTTTAGAATTAAACAAAAGAAAAATGCTTTTCTACTCTGTATTCGATCCTCACTACAACACTGAGCTAAATGGTTTATGCTTATGATCTCATGTCACCAGAGATTCTGCAATAAACATGAGACATGGTTTCCACCCTTGTAATACATTATGGGGGAGAAATGTTTATCATGAATGAGGGAGACATGTTTCTATAAGAAATCTAGAGATCAAAGAACTTAAATGACTTGCCCAAAGTTATAGTCAGTATGTGATGAGTTCGAGCAGGTGTGTAATGAATAACAAAACTAGAAAGGTAAGTAGGAAGGTTTGGAAAGAGTAGTGAAAAGGTGACCAAAGAGTTGAGAAGTTTTTTCTGTAGACAATGGGTAGCCTTTAGAGGCTTTGGGGATTGAAGTGCTTAGAAACAATATTTTATAGTAAGGGGCCAGTTACATGAATAAAGATGGTAGAGATATGGAGCAACTGAAAAATGACTAGTCTTTATGTGTGCGAGATTAAGCCCTGAAAATGTAAGGTGGTATTCAGGCTGGGAGGGAACAAATAGAGGACCCTACCATGAGAAAAATGGAATTGGAGACTGCATAGAAAGAAAATAGAAAGAAAAGTCGGGGGTATTGGGAATTTCAGGTGACCTTTGTAATAATCATATATGACAGTGAGAACTTAAAGGGCATCAGTTAAGAGAAGTCCAAATGTCCATTTTTATGGCTTCCTTCTCAGATTATATCTTTGATGACAAACTCTTAAGAGTATTTCCTAAATCCAGGTATATGTAATGTTCCTCCTCACTCTCTTCATTCTGGGTCTGACCTGTTCTAATCTATCCTAAGGGGTTAAGGAGAAATCCCCCAAAAGATTAAAAATTGAGAGAAGATGGAGCTAAGTCTCTTCCTGACCATGTGACAAAACAGGTCCCCTGGGGACACAGAGCTGGCATGTACTGACAGTTGATTCAGTGGGTTGTGTCCTAGGCATTCTTTGGGGACACAGAGCTGGCATGTACCGACAGTTGATTCAGTGGGTTGTGTCCTAGGCATTCTTTGTGGACCACAACTCCCGCACCACCACCTTCATCGACCCCCGGCTCCCTCTTCAGAGCAGCAGACCCGCCAGCGCGCTGGTTCATCGGCAGCACCTGACCAGGCAGCGCAGCCACAGCGCCGGTGAGGTGAGTCTGTGGGTCAGGGGTTGACCTGCTGGTCAGTAGCAGCTCCTGCGGCGTGGTGGTTTGTGGAATTGGGTTGGGTTTGCTCTACTTTTCTTTTCTTTTCTTTCTCTCTCTTTCTTTCTTTGTTTTTTAGTTTATTTAGAGACTATCATTTGAAGGCTAAAAAGCTTTGGGATGATGACAGGGCTTCTCTGGAAATACAGACAGCTTAACTTGCAAACTTAAAAGGTAGGACATCTGAGGGAACTCAGAGGAAGATGAGAAGGGTTGATAGTGTGCTGTGATTAACCCTTTTGCACACTCAATGACAGCCTCAGAAGAAGAAATGAATGTAACTTTCAGCAGGTGAAAATGGGGTTAAATATAGGGAAGAATGTCTTAATTGAGTTTTCCTGGACTAAATTAAATTTTTTTTCCAAAGCTATGGAGTTGTGGAATCCTTCCTAGCATTCTTTAAAATTAAGATGTGACTGAGAGAGTTGATTTATGCACTCTAAGTGCCTAGAGAAAATGGGCTGAACTGAGTGAGAACTGCCGAGAACTGCCGCGCTCTGCTCTGTCAGCTTGCAGTGGTCCGTGGTCACCACGTGGGGGCCCTCTAAGATCCTAACCCCCAAAACGAATCTCTTGTTTGACTTTTTCTTTCAGCAACTTCAATAAAAGCAATTTTTTAGGTCAAGTTTTCTTCTCCTAAACATGAGTTTATGGTTTGAATGTTTATCATTGTTTAATGTACATTATTTCCAAAGATTCCCTTAGACAAATAGAATTAAGATTATTTCCTGCATGCCTTTTCTTTGACCATATTTTCAATAAAATATTATAGGCCAAATATTTTTGTAGCTTCTATTATAAGAAAAAATTATGAATGCAATAAATAACTGGATTTGATTCATCAAAATTCCACTCTTGGAATTTCCCCTCATGATTTACGTGCTTGCTCTAAATGCATCGTGTGTGTTTGCTGGTCATGAATGCAGATATAGAAAAATAGACATGAGAAGCTTATATAAAAATGATATATAAATCTATTGCAGGATGAGGTATGCACAAAAATATTTATGTTTTATAAGTATCTAATAAAACTTTAGCTTGCTGGTGGTGAACTGGATGACGCTAACAGTCATCTTAAAAGCAGGACAGACCTCTTACCTTTGGACCTTGTGTGTGTGACATATAGCATAATTAGGACTCTGTCTGACTTTATCACGGGGATAGGACACTTTAGCCACTTGCCTTGTCATGACTTGACAATATGAAGCTGATTATTTGGTCTAGCCAGGACTGGATTTCTGGGAAAACACACGTGAGACTGATAGCTATACTTGCATTTGCTTTCATCCTCAGAACTTGAATTATTTCGTGTTCTAGTAGTAGCTTATTGTGGGAGAGGGACCCGAAGGGGTACCTTAAGACCTTTCCTGTCAATGGAAATTGGGCAGTGGCAGGGAGAGAACTCCACCTAGACGTGACTTTGAGCCACAGTGTTGTTGAGCCTTCCAGGGGAATGTCCTTTCTGACATAGATGTTGGAAGCATTCACATCCTGAAGCCCTCCTCATCAGGCAGATTGCCCACTGTCTCATGGTCTGGTTTCAAGGAGTGAGGTCTCCTGGAGAAGACTTTTGACTTTCCTAAGAAATGATGATACATAACAACATACTGACAGGAGGGAAAGCATATATTGGCACATGGAAATGATTAAGTTCTCTGACAAACAATATGTAGTTAATAATTGGATTTCCCCCAAAAGTGTCAGAATTCATTCCTCCAAGCCAATAACTCAAGAGAAGCAGAGTAAGACTTACATCAGCATTTCCAGCTATCATCTTATACTCATTCAGCAAATATTCCAATCAGAAGAGGTATTGGTATCTCTGCCCTCTGAAAAATTAACATCTACTTAACACCTACTAATATAATGTAGACAAATAATTGTTGATATTGTGAGGGAACGCAAATATATCACCACATTTCCTGTATTCTTAATAAGAAGAGGAAATGTGAAGATGTGACAAATGAGCAAAAACAAAGTGAAAAATGCTTTATAAGCTTTGTATTTCTTTTTTTTTTTAAATACATGTATTTTATTATTCTTCATTACATTATTCCCCCCCCCCCAAGCTTTGTATTTCTTATAGTTGGGAAAGAAAAATATACTTTAATAACTTTTTAAGATAATCATGGATTTTTTTTCTTTTTATGTCTTTCTTTTCAGTTTTATTGAGGTATAATCGACAAATAATATGAACTGCTTTAGAAATCTATGCCAAGGCCTGTGGGAGCTTGGAGGAGGTTGCATTTAACTCCAGCTTGAAGGGAAGGGAAGCCTTTGTCAGGGAGGGGCTGTTTGAATGACACTTTGAAGAATGAGTGAGAGCATTCTTGAGGGACACGCAAGCAGTGGCGGGTGGAGGATATTTGTAGCATAAGAGCCTTTAGAAAAATCCTCAGCATACACCTCACTGATGCAATATGAAATGGCTGTGAGTGGTTGTAGAAGCTCTATTTTTAAAGTACCAGTGTATAAATCCGGTATAGCGTGTTATTTTGCCTTTTGTCTTCTTACTCTCTTACGCTTCTCTTCTACTGCTCTTCCATTACTATCCTAAAAGATTTCTGTAATATGGGGGGAAATGCTAAAACAGAAGCTAAAGCAACGTTAAAGAGTTTTTGGATAAGAATATTGATGGGCATTTTCGGTTATCTGCTTGTGTTTGTGAGTTTCTAAAACTATACAAGGGACAATAAATAGTTCAGTTTAAGACAGCCCTCTTTAGCTTCTTCACACCTGCTGCTATTAGCTCCATGATGTGGGAGGCCCAAACCAGAAAGAGCTGTTGTGCTGGGTGCCTTAATAGGCATGTAAACTTGCTTCCAAGGAGGCAAGACATTAAATCAGAACCCCACACGAAGATTGTGGCTCTTCAACCCTTCCTCTGCTGAGCCAGGGAATTCCCTGGCACTGCTCCAATACATTTTGGACCATTCAGTTCTTCTCTTTGTGTTCTCTTGTGTCAATGCAGAAGTGATTCCCAATCAACAGGTCTGCTGTTTGGTACTACAGCCCGATAACTATAAATATATTGAACTCATTTCATGCCGCTTGGTAAATTGTTGCTGCCCCAGCACCCCCCTCAGGGACGTGGATGCTGCCGCCCTTCCCACCCATTTAGCCACTGAAGCAAGGCCTTTGAGAACTGAGACTCCTGCTTCAGCTCCCAACTGGTGTCCATTCTGCTCAGGTGCTACTCTACCATACTCATTAAGTATTTTGAACAACTTGGTTCAAACACTGATGGAGAGTGCTCTGGCTCTTGGTGCAGAAGGCAAATGATGCTTGTGTTTGCAGGTTGGAGAAGATTCTCGACATGCAGGACCACCGGTTCTTCCCAGGCCATCCAGTACGTTCAATACAGTCAGTAGGCCTCAGTACCAGGACATGGTTCCAGTGGGTATGTCACCCCTTCCCAGAAATTGTTACCTGTGCTTTCACACTGTAGTGTGTACCATGCCTACTGAGTGAGACTTCCCTGTTGTCTGCCTAATACTTGTTGCCCTGTTTTGAAAAGTTGCTGCATTATCCTTATGAAATTTACAACAAAATCTCAGAGACTTGAGTCTCCAAGGGCTTTTGTCTTATAAAATCCTAGAGGATGAGATTTTTGTAATACTCCTTCACCTTTCTTGAGTAAAATGATCATATGAGATTATTGAAGTTAAGGAAAAATAATTGTGTAAGGTAATATATTACGCAATAATTAGCAGTTAAGCATTTGGATGTACATACACTTACGGTATATGTAAGGCTGAGACAGAATTTAAATGGTTCATGAATATGCAGTAGGCTCACAAAATAAATAAGCAATGACAGCATATTCTTAAGGGTTTTTGTAACAAATAGAAGGCAGCTAGAGCCTCCAAAACAGTAAAATAAAAATAAATGAATGTAGAGATGTAGGCCTAAAAAAATGACTTGTGTTGTTATTAAAATGATGTCATGGAAGTAGATCAATGGAGACTCTAAGACAGGTGGAGTGGCCAAACCAGTGGGAAACCATACAAGGCTCCATCTTCAATTACAGTAGCTCTCCATTTGTCTGTTTTTGCTTCAAAATTGTTTCTTAAAAAGAAAAACTGTAAATGATATGCAATGCAATGTAAATAAAAGAAGTTTGACTACTGGCTAAAAAGAAATCTAGGGTCTAGCAGTTTGCTTGACATTTTATACGTAGTTAACAATGTTGCTTGTGTTACAGCTGTTGGCTTAGTTGGTTTGGTAAAGAGCAACTTGTGGCTTAATGGTGTTTATTTTCACATAGAGTTTGAAAATAGTTTGTTCTCTGCATTTTGGTCATAGCTGTTGCTGACAACCATTGCATTTTGTCAACTCTGGTTCTGCCTCTTTATTTTGTTGGCTGACTAATATTTAATTGGAAGACAGTTCTCCATTTGTGACTATTATAATTTCTGTGAGGTTGATTTCTGTTAGCTTAAGACTTTCAAGATCTAGATCCTTGTTGGTGATCTTATTTTGCCATTTGTTTATTAATATGGCTTACCCCTTTAATAAGAATGCTTAAGTAAGCCACACCTAACAGATCTAAGTCTAATCATCACATAGCAGGTTAGACACAAATTGGAAAGTAATCATCTGTCTTGGTGCTAACAGTGTAGCTCTAAAAGAGGACTTTGAGGATAAGGAACATTAACTAGAAAAATGTATTTTTAAAAGTTTAGACTCCCATACACCTATATATACCCTGAGGCTAGAGGCCTAGAGGAGGAGACGGGGAAAGACCGGGAGAGGAACGGAGAGAGCTTCTCTCTCCCTACTTGAAATCTCTCCCACTACCAGGAGCTTTGGTGTTTTCTGTATTCT
>CAUYRH010049799.1:0-37390 GCA_963574655.1 Perodicticus potto
AAAAAATGAGCAAATAAAAGCAGAAGAGAAAGGTAGCTATGCAAAGTAAAACAGATTCAGCATACATATGCTTGATTCTTCAAAGAAAACCAAAAGTATAACTATAATTCAAAAGTAATCCCACGAAATAGAACATGATTTGAATATGGCAATATTAAAAAGGGTGCATAGCTGTGAAAATAGAGTTGAAACCTTCTACCTGAAGACATAACCTGATAAAGTTATTAAATATTGAAATATGAATAGAAAAAGTGTATACTTTGATATATAATATGCCGATATTCTGCCCAAAAGGCAGGATTACACTTAATGAAGAGAATCTATAGAACGTTACAGAAGAAGTCAACAATACCCACGATTACCATTGTTATTTACACTGTATTGAAAGTACTAACCAATTCAATTTCAGAAAATAAATGTATATAAATTGAAAAGTCATAAAACTATTTGTTGATAAAATAATTCTGCTCCTTTGAAATCAAAAGTATAGGCTGAAAAACTATGCAAGGAATGAATTATGAACACACCAGGAAAAAAGTTGACATATAAATTTTATTACTTCAATTAACAAAATCAGCAATGCATTTGAACATAGAAGTATAGCTAGAGAGAAGGCCCTCATTTTTATGTCAAATTAAAAGACAGTCAAGCTAAAATTAAAGTTTTAAAGAATGATACAAGTATTATGTAAAGAAAATTATCCAGACACTCTGAAGGGGGTATAAGTTCTTAAATCATTAGGGGGTATTAGTTCTTAAAACTAATCAGCTTGTTCTCAACTGATTTCTAAACTAACCCAGTTCCCGCCGCAAATACATACTAATGCATTTCTAAAAGTTAGATAATATTCTATTCTAAAATTTCTTAGAAATAACAGTTAATTCTAAAGTTCCTGTAGAAAAATAGAGAGGAATTGCCAGAATAATTTCTGAAAAGGGAGTGAAATGAGGGAGAATGACTACTTTAGATTTGAAACAAACATACCCATCCTTCATAATTCAAATCCTGTGCCTTGAGAGTGAAGCGTAAAAAGGGAGCCTGGTCAATAGAACAGAAGAAAAAGCTCATACACACAGCCAAACATGTAAAAAATCCATATTTAATAATGATATTTTAAATCATTAGAGAAACTTTAAATTATCCAATAAATAGTATTAAGATATTATTTTGTAAAAACAAACCTAGACACAACTCTTACACAGTTCCCCAGGGGGGAAAACATTTATGTTAATATTAACAAAAGATAAAAATTAAATGACAGCAATAATAGATGAAATGGGAGGAGTTCTTTATAACTGAGAAATGAACATAATCCCCCAATCGTGTATTAAACAATAGGTACAGACATAATTTACTCCTTCTGTAGAAACAGTTTTGGGACCAGGCAAAAAATATCTCCATTTCTTTCTCCAGGAAATAAGAGCTCCTGAAAGATAAGACTGTGAACTTATCAAGACTAACAGCTTGTTACCAAGGCTCGCTTCGAGGCCTTCATTTCTCTATACCCATCAATCCAGAGCAATTTTGTCATCTGCTTCACCCAATCTCAGGCACCCCTCCTCTTGCATGAACCGCCTTAAATTCACCCATTCAAGCCTCAAAGTCCTGTACATTACTCTGTCCTAATTTTTCATTTCGAGACATTACTTTGGTCTGTCAAGTCCGTGTACTTCCTTACTGCATTAATTCAACTAATTAGCTTACATTTATTTGATTAACAGTTTGTTTTCTAGTTGTCTTTTGAAGAGTCAACATGCAAAATGCCTTATAATCCAGAAGTCACAAAAGGAAAGACTGATAAGTTCCCAAAAGTAAATAAAAACTCCTATATCAACAAAACACCATAAGAAAATTCAAAACGCTAAACACAAACTGGGAAAATATTTAAAACGCTAAACACAAACTGGCAAACGATTAAATTCCCAAACATATAAAATAAATTCAGCTTTTAAATTGAGAGGTAGGAAAAAAATTGTAAAGCCAATAGAAGAAGAATGTATGAAGAACATGGACAGCTTACAGAAAATGCAAATGCTTTGTGAACATACAGTGATATCCAGCTTCACTCATATATGTTCGAATAAGGTGAAAATTTCACAAGGAATTGTTTTTAGATAAAAGGAAACACATTAGTAAGGTGAGAATACAAGTAGGCTGGGAAGTAGAAGCTTAAGTTTTATTCAAACATTTTCAGGGCCTGGGTAATAATCACAATATTCATTCATGCCTTCATCTGTGCTTTTGTTATTGTAATATGTTGCAAAAAGAAAATACTATGAAGTTGAAACTAATAGTAAACCCTTGAAAAATGTGGGTGTTATTGGCACTACGAGTCCCCTCTGCCTATGCAGTCAAAAAAACACATATAACTTTCTTAAATTAAATTATAAACACATAGATCATGTATACATTAATGCATTTATGGGTACAATGTGCTGATTTCATATAGAATTAGGAACACTTACATTGCACTAGTTAATATATACCTCATCTCGTTTACTTAACTATTGTGTTAAGACATTTCTGCTCTATACTAAATAGATCTGACATGTACCCTTGCATTATGAACCATAGGTATTTGACTCCTCCAAAGCTTAATTACTAATAACAAAGCTATTGACCTCAAGCTTTACTGACAAAATAAACAGTTGATTTTTAAGGTCTATTATGATATTTTATATGCTAGATGCATTATATGCTGTATGCTTATAATACTTTAAACAATATGCTATTCAAAAAATAAGAAAAATATATTTCCTGTCATTTTTGTTGTTGTTGTTGTAGTTTGGCCAGGGCTAGGTTCGAACCCACTACCCTCGGGATATGGGGCCAGTGCCCTACTCACTGAGCCACAGGAGCCTCCCTATTTCCTGTTCACTAAGTGAAAGTGGATCATCATCAAGGTTCCTCACCTTCATGTTGAGCAGGTGGGGAAAAAGGAGGGCTAAACTGTGTCTGTCTCAGGGGATATAGAGGCGGAAGGAAATCCACACAGAAGTGAACACGTGGAGACAGAATGCAGAATGACTGTTACCAGAGTCTGGGAAGGGAGGCAAGGAAGGAGAGCTAGAGTGGGGATGATTAATGGGAGTGAAAATACAGACAGAATGAACAATATGAGATAGCATAACAAAATGATGATGATCAACGTAAGTGAGGGCGTACTTTAAAATAACTTAAAGAGGGAGATTGGAATGCTCCTAACTCAAAGAAATGATAAACATTTGAAGTAATGACTTAATTAACATAGACTGTATGTCTATATCAAAACATCACAGGTAGGTCTAGGCTCAGTGGCTCACATCTGTAATCCTAGAACTCTGGGAGGCTGCAGCCGATGGATTGCTGGAGTTCCGGAGTGCAAGATCAGCCTGAGAAAGAGCGAGATCCCATCTCTACTAAAAATAGAAAAAAAATAGCTGGGTGTAGTGGTGGGCACTTGTAGTCCTGGCTTCTTAGAAGACTGATAGAAGAGGAGCTCTTGAGACCAAGAGTTGGAGGTTACTGTGAGCTATGACGCCAGAGCACTCCAACCAGGGTGACAGAGTGAGATTCCGCCTCACAAAAACAAAACAAAACAAAAAATCAAAAAAGCTCTATTACTTCTAAGAGCTTTAAATTCTATAAAAAAGAATTTAAATTTTTGTAGTAATTAAATTTAAATGCATATAATAGTTTTCAGGAACCATCACTGAAATTTCAACTGAAACCTCAACTGAATGAAAAATAAATTTATCCAAAACATTTTAATCCCTCAAGGCTCTGGACACTGATGTCTTACTGAGGAAATTCACAATGAAATCTATATTTAACTGCCTGTATTTATATTCCACATATAGAACATGAGAAGTAGTAAATCTATAAAAGTGCCATAAAACATTAACATGACAAGGTTCTTTCTTGCAGATAAAAATCTCGTCTTTAATTCTAAAATGTTTGAAGAATATGTACTAAAATTCACTAACTCATTATAAATAAGTATTGAGTAACAGAAGTTACTTAAGGCTATTATTTACTGTTAATATCAACTCTTCCAGTTCATTTTGAAATTTATTGAAATCATACATACGTTGCAAATTAATATTTTTAACAGCTCACTATTTTCCTTTTAAAATTAAAATGGTAGAATGTTACATGAAGATTGATTCAGAATAGCTTATCATCTAATAAGAAAATACACATGTCCCAAAAAAAGGTAATAAATGATTTAAAAAATATTGACTACTATCAGCAGATTCACAATAAACAGAGTTTAATGAAATCATACGTCTCAAAATGCCAAAGAACTAATCAGGTCAGTCCCTACACAAACAAATACATCTGCATTTAAGAGAACAAAAAATATAATTGGGTATAAACTAAAAATTTAAGAATAGCTATTAAATATTTATTGTGTTAAAGGCATATATGTGTATAATAGTTTTCAGGAGATAGAACATTATATGATATTTGAGGCATTTGAATTTCATGAAATGTGAAAGAACTGAGTGGGCATCGAAGCCTCAGAAGCTATGCCATTATTCTTACTTCTACCACTTACCACTACATGTGCCATAATCTTTTTTTTGTACATGACCTCATGAATTTTGAGGTAGAGAAGTATCAGCTTGGTAGAATTTCAAGATTTTTTTTTAAACTGTAGAATATATTCAATACTTCACATAAACATACACATTTTGAAATTTAAAGTGGCACTTCTTTTCAAAGAAAATAATGTTTTAAAAAATGTGCTACCACTTTATTCCAATGTCATAAATACATCCATGAATTTGGAATGTATCTTTGAAAACTCCAAGAGGGACGGCTGAAGCTTCTGTATGCATTTTTTCCCTTAAAGTCTAACTCACATACCCTTCCTCTCTAAATATCTCATTTCCTTTTACTTTTAGGAAAGTTTTTTTTCTTTCTTTCTTTCTTTCCTAAGCATTTCTCTCAAACTCATCTGTGCAATTAGGAATTCTTAGCATATCCATTACATATAGAAATGGATAGAACTTAAGAAGAAAAAAGAGATAATGGAAGAAATAAAGGGGGCCACTTGGACAACTCCCAAGACGCCAAGAACTCAGTACCTCAAAGGACGTAATCAGAGTCACACTAGCCCATATTAAAGAGCAACAGGAAAGAATCCAATTTTCTTCCTCTATGTTCCTATTTGAGACATCTGGGAACTTCAGATACATTGCACGTGAAAAAAAAAAAAGTTACATCTTAACTAATTATTTTCTTTAAAAAAAAAATCATGCTATATTTGTGACAATATGAGAATAGAATGCTAGTGTCAAGTCTTCTGGTTTCCCTCTCTACATGCGTTATTTATTCCAAATACCAAAACTGGTATCTAAGTGCAAAATCTTAAGCTTATTGACAATGTGGACCATACTTCTTATATCCTGGCAATTTTCTTAAGCCAGGTGATATCTTGATCAATGTGAGACATTTTGTCCTCAAGATATATGCATTAATAAGTTTATACATATGTATGAGTGTCATGGGAAAGTTTATACATATGTATGAGTGTCATGGGAAAAATTACATTCATTCATAGCTCCCACTGCGTTCAAAAAGAGTAGCTAGTGGTAGTCAGAGAGGGTTTCGTTAGTACAGCAGGGTGAAGAAACCAAGGATAGATGATTAGAGAAATGAGAAAGAACTAAAGCTCTGACTTCAAAAGGGGAGAGAGAGAGAGAAACTTAAAAAGTGTATTTGTTGGAATGTAGTTTAAAAGAGGAATGAGACCCAGGAAAATATAGGCCAAAAAAAGTATCTAATGAAGATTTCATAAAGTTCCTTATTGTGTGACCAGTGACATATTTTCTCCTCCCTTATTCTAAGAAATATTCATAAAATCTCCATTATTTAATTGTGTTTGGGGAATAAATTTGCATTAGGAATGTAAGGGCAGGAGATATGGGCTGTGCTTCAAGAATGAAAAACAGAAGCTACCAAGAAAGACTACTTACCAGTAGCAGCCAGGCCCAATGACTCACACCTGTAATCCCAGCACTCGGGGAGGCCGAGGCAGGTGGATTGCCTGAGCTCATGGATTCAAGACCAGCCTGATCAAGAGCAGGATCCTATCTCCACTATAAATAAAAAAACTAGACAGGCATCGTGGGGGGCACCTGCAGTCCCAGCCTCCCACAGCTTGGGAGGCTGTAGCAAGAGGATAACTTGAGCCCCAGAGTTAGAGGTTGCTGTGAGCTATGATGCCACAACACTATACCGAGGGTGGCAGAGTGAAACTCTGTCTCGAAAAAAAGAAAAACTGCCAATATCTTTTGGGTATCATCTAATGCTGTATTCCCTGTATAACATTTCTGCAAAGTAGGTATCTAGATTCTATTTGGCATCTATAATGACAAAACAAAACAAAATCCCTCCACCCCCAAAAGTGTTCAATTTTTGGTGAAAAGCTCTAATGTAAAAAAAATAAATAAATGAAAAACTTCATTATACTTAGAAAAATCCAACTCCTTGTAGCTACCTCTTATTTTACCCTTTGGAATTAGATAGCAACAATATGCTTCATCTTATAAAAAATACATTAAGGCAATTGTTATGGTGCTCGGGTTTTTATAATTCATAAAAATGGTTGTAAGTGTTTCATAGTTTTGATCAGTCTTTTCAGAGCATAATCTTGACACAGACTTTCTGAAAAGTATATCATCTTTTTCTTAATAAGAAAAGTAGGCCACACTCTATGAAACAACAGCCAATACCACTTTGTGTGGGGGAAACTGACCTCAAGTCCACGTGTGGTCCTCCAGATCTCCAAGTGAAGCCCTCTTGACCTAATCCAAACTTCACCAAATGTGACCCTAAAGCCACATGTTCCCCACCCCTACCAGGAGGCAACATATCTCCATGTTTTGCCCAGTGAGATGTACATTTCAGTTTGAGCCTTAAAGCAGGAAGTTCTCATTCTATCAAAAGTGGTAGAATATAGTCCTCAACACTATCAATAATCCAGACCACAGAATAGACAATAATTTCTGGATCACACAGAAATTAAAATAAGACGTTTTCAGAGAAATAAAAATAGGAGTTAACAGAATAGCATGGTGGAAGGGAATTTAGGCTCCGGTGCAGATGACATGGTTTGAATCACACATAGCTATGTGGGCATGGGCATGTTATTTAATCACTTAACTCCATTTCCTCCATAAATATGAACAAAAATAATGATCTCTATCTTGCATTAAATGGGAAAACCTACAAAGACCACATTTTATAGTTTTGTTAAATAATAATCGTAATTGCATGTTTCCATTTTACTATCGTCACAATATTCAACATTCCTATTTTCTCAGCTATACTCTGAGCTTGTTGGGGATAAGAACTCTGTCATATTCACAAATATATGAACAATTATTAAGAGTTTTTTGAACAAAATAAACTTAGAGCTACTATTGTTACAGGATACTAGTGTTTTCTGCAATAGTAAAAGAAAATAATTTTAAAACATTTTAAGGACCAATCAGATAGTAAATGCATGAGAATCACAAAATGACATCACATCTTAATATGAATTAGATCATATTTACCCATACTTGGTCTAAGAATTTTTTATCAACCTTTTAATAAGGAATAACTAGAAGTATATATCTATATTATATCGTAATATTGTCCAAAAAATGGCTGTCCCTCCCCACCATTGAATAACTCTCTGTCTGTGCTGTATTCAACTCCATGCGTTTGAACTCAGACATGAAATGTAAAGTACATGCAGAAAATATGTGTTTCTTCTGAGCCCAAGGTAAATGTTGAAGGTCATGGTTTGCCATCTTTTCTTCCTCCACCTTGAGACCAGCAAGAGCCTAAGCAGAACCATTCGGACTGGGTATTTAAGAAAAAATAAGATGGAAAAAAGAAAAAGTCAACTCATGCTAGACTGTAAGACAAGAAACAAACAAACATGGAATGCTGAGCCAACGGATCTTAGGAGTCCATGTTTCCAAAACCTAAGCTGGCCCAAACGAACAGAGAATAGCAAAACCACACAGCACAATATGTATGTACTTTAATTTTATGGAAAATGACTGTAGTTTTCATTGTACCGATAGTTTGCGTGTCACGTTGTGAATTCACACACTCTATGCTAGTTCTGATATTTTCATGAAGTATTTTTGTAAAATCCTACAGAGAACGACAAATCAACTACATCCAATTATTCCCAACCAAATTTCAGTATGAGGGTGGCTGTTAGGTGAGGGACATATTAACAGCCCACTGACAGAATATATTCAAATAAGATTTTTTTCCAAGTATGTTACCTATCTCACTAGCAATGACATATAATCACGTTTGCCTTGTTTCTAAAGTGAGAAAACCAGGTTTATATAAAGATATCCAATGGGACAAAATCTCATAAAATATGATATATTTATATTCCTTTTAGTTACATATATAAAACACTTGTAGAATCATGCAATACAATATTTTTAAGAGATTTATAAGTATTTTTCAACTCATTATAAGATTTATGTTGGTCCTACCAACATCCATGCTACTACTTCAAAGTGATATGCCTTGCATTTCATTCTGTTAGCAAGAAGCAAGACCAGAATCAAATTTATTTATTTATTTATTTATTTTGCAGTTTTTGGCCAGGGCTGGGTTTGAACCTCTCACCTCCAGCATATAGGGCCAGCGCCCTACTCCTTTGAGCCACAGGCGCCGCCCAGACCAGAATCAATTTAAACTGAAAAAATAATTTATAATACATTATACACATTAATTTAAATCAGCACAATAAATGTCATTATCTGATATAGCCAAGAAGTAGAGAATTCCAGTTAAGTACCTTATAAAAATTATAGTTTTAAAAGTAAAAAAAAAAAAAATCAATGTAATAAAGCATATTTCACATAATTATTTTGAAATACAGTTTTATGTGTCTTTTATAACATAGAAGAACTTAATAAATTTTATGGTACCTCTGAGATATTTTGTAAACAACATTCATCATTGTACTATAAAGAATGCAAAAATGCAGTTGTCAAAATGTGCTCTGGATTGAATGATTGAAAAGCAAAATAAAAACTACAAAAATGAATTTTGCTATATTATAATTATTAATCAGTTATCATGAATATTTAGAAACTAAAATGATGTAGACTTTAAAAACAATGTTCAAGGCTAAGTTGTGTTGTTTTCAAAATCTTGGCATTTTCTTATATATAAAGCCCCTGGTTCCATGACAATTCTATTCTTCCTCGAGACCTGTCTTTTCTGGTCCATAAACATACAAAAAGGAATTTGTTTCATTTCCCTTCTCAATGTCATTCAAATAATAATATCAACCAAGAATTGGATGAAATGCTCTGGTGAAAAATCTTATAGAAGGATGAAATCATTCAGTAAATTTTGTGATATTCACAATGATCTGGTTTTAAACCACTGGATAAATCCAAATGAGCATAGGAAATCCCACCACATTACACACTTTTTCCTGGGGTATTTCTACACTATCTGCATATTATCACTTTATTACAGAATGAGAACTTACACAAACAGTTGAATTCCAGCCAAATATACTTGTGTGATTTTCACTGGCACTTCCCTAATTTTAAAAGGGAGAAATGTCTTTATAAATCATCTTAATGATCAAAATAAATATAAACAAAAAGTTTTGAGAATATCTTTAAAAAATTCAATGGTGCTACCGACTAGATCTAAAAGTATTTATCCAGACATCATGGAATCATCAAATTTTTCAGTCTTTTTGATTGATCTGTCACATACAAGAACAACACTGACTTTTTTCAAAGATGTATACACTAATTACTAATAATTACCAACATACCCCCCACAATCTGTTACTATGAGCAAGCCCAGTGCATTTGATAGACCATAGTCTATTTTTTTCATTTCACTCATGTTTTCCTTCCACACAATCCAGAACGTGACCATAGAGATGATATTTTATATATGTTTTTCACCTTCTACACATTGTGTTTTACTATAGATTACCAAGGCCAGATTCCTACCGAAACAGAAGAAGGCATAGCACACCAGAATCTGCTGGGAAGGCAGGGGCTTCTCCTAACTACACGTGCCTCCTCTGGGAGATTCTGATTCACTTCCCTCAGGGAAGATGACTTCTTTCCTTTCCCCCAGTGGAAATCTTTGCTATTGAAGATCATTTTTACTAACAGTTATTGTTTCATATTAGGCTTGTGCTTCAGGATAGAGAAAAATGATCAAGGACCACAGCCCGAAGCAAAGCTCATGGCACTTCATCCAACCTCTGCCCTTATGTGACACCTTCACTTTCAGGAGAAAAAGTGCTGCTATGGTGGAACAGGCTTAAAAACATGGTCACCATGTGTAGTTAGCAGTCACAGCTCCTTTGGATTGATTAGTGTTCTCAGCTGCTGGCTTTTTGTCTCCTCCAACAATACAAGTTGTGTTAGTTTTGGATTTTTGGATGCAGCTGCCTGGAGAACCCTCTCATCTCCCTCATCCTTAATCCAAGGAAAATAGCTCTTCTCCTCCTTCCCATATGATGAACTGACCTCCCATCAAGGTAGTCACATCTAGGTTTGAGATTTAGGTTAAAAGTGTAGGAAGAAACACCAAAGTCTTCACCCTGTTTTGCTTGGAGGCTGCCAAGGTTTGAATTCCTTCTCTCTCTAAAAGTCACATATTCTATATCCAAGATTTAGTTGGTCTAAGCCTTCCCTAATTTTTCAAACCTCAATGATTAATCCTAACTTTAGATTTCTAGAGAAAGTGTTTTATTTTACATATTTCATGCATTACATACTATTTTTCACTGGTATATATAGTCTAAGGTTACAAATAGTAGTGCTTAATTAGAATCCTAAAATCAAAGAATAGATTTGATACACAAATCAATTCATTAACGTGAACTGAATACTAGTCTCATCTAACATAATGATACTTTAAGGAAAAGAGAAGGAAAGAAATGTAAAGTTCATTTACTATTTATGCTAATACTTTTTAAAAGCTATTATTCATCAAAACTTTTTATATCTTCATAGTTCTGCTCTGAACCTGATACTAGGGCTCTATTTTATTCTTTTTTGTATTCTAACAGCTTGTAATACTCAGCAGTGAAAACACTAAGTACTTATTGACTGATTGTTCAACAACTACAAATATAAGGATGTGTTAAATTACTCAAAAGTTTATAAGCACATATCTTTACTTATAAATTTTAGGCTGTGTTCTGGTTACAAAGTTACAAAGAATAATACAGTATAAAATATGATGTATTTTTATAAAAATAACATTTACATAGCTAACATTATGGATAGAACTGCAGCCCATTTTGATGTTTACCATTATTAAGCTAGGACATGTAGTCTTACAACTCACATCTTAGGTGCTGTTTCTTACTATAAAAACTTACAGAATATTCACTACTATTTGCACAATTCCTATATATTACAGGCTTAAATAGAGAGATTAATTTACTACGTGTTCAGTTTTAAATTTTTATTACTTAGAAATGAACACCATTTTTTTTAATACCTATCTATTAAGGATTTTGCAGGTAGAGTTGCTTCTCTCTGGCAGGTAAAGCAATACGAAGCTTACATCCACTTGCAAGAGAAGACTCAATCTAGCCTGAAACATGTATTAGCCTTTCTCCATTAAAAGTCCATGTCGTCTAGAGTTCTCACAAAAAAACAAGTTAATATTTCACAGGAGAATTTTAGTTTTCTGTAACATGTAATTGAAAAGATCCACTGACATGATAGCTTAGAATGGAGGAATAAAAAAGAATGATCAGGGAACAGTAAATGTGAGTATTCAGTAGTTCAATAAAACAACATACATTTGCAGCATAATGAAAATCGAGTGGTTGTCAGAACCTTCATATAAGCTATAGCTCCACTTTGTATTCCCTTCCTCCTATAAGAAATGTTTAGTAAGCATCTTCTATTACCTACACTATTCTAGGTGATATACGTGTATGTACATAGGTAGCCGGTATGTGTATAAACACATAAACACACATATATGTATAGATTCCACCCACAAAAAAAGTATCTATGTACAGGATTATATTGTAAAGTACTCCCTGAACTGTATCACTGAATAGATAGATAATATTTGATTTCTTGGAAATTTTCTCTCCATTTGAGATTCAGGGGTTCTGAGATCATGCAACAATTTCAGTTCTGTAACTTTATTTCAGATTGTTACTTGATGAAGACACCGTGTTCTTGAGGTGTAGCCATTGGCATCTGGACTTTAATGAGGTGGAAGTTTTGCCCTATTGACAACGGAGTCATGGATGTAAGAAGCTCAACTGAGATAAAGAACCCACAGATCATAGGTGAAATGATGAGCAGAAAACCTCTTTCCTTGTTAATTGAGGTGACAGGGATCGCATCACAAGAAAAAGTCGAGTATGATAAAGTCAGATTTAAAATAGAATTGCGAGCTGTCATCAAGAAGCAGCATAAAGAAATCGGGAATTTAAAACTATCTGTTAAAAGTAACTCCTTAACAGCTTTGCACTTTTTAAGGAAGGTTTCTTATTGTCTTTATCAACCTAAAAGTCCACACTTAAAACAACATACAAAGAATAAAATATGAAACATTAGAACACAAATCACTTATTTGTCCTGGAAGAGAAGAATAAACTATTACTGACGCAACAGAAGACTCAATTTATGAAGTCAAATCGCTTTTTCAAAATAGAAACTTTTTTACTATAAAAATATAATCTGGTCATTAAAAAAAAATAGAGAAAGACAAGATAGTACAAATGAAAAGTCTCACAGGTTGTAAAGACTGAGATCCATCCTTATTTCTTCACATGAGCCATCCCCATACCAGCTACAGAATGAAGCATCCTCTCTTTGTTAAATGGAAACGTCACCTTCATGTACACAAATGTTTACATGGGCCTTTCCCTAGAGCCTATTCCATTCTGCTGAGTCACTGTGTGTGTCAGGGCCAAATAGCTGGCAGCTTTCAAATACAATTCACGATGTGACAAGATTATTTATCCCCTGGCTGCATTACTTCTCTTTTTCGTAATTTTCCTGCTATTTTTCCATACAAATTTCCAGTTGAACTTTATTTCCATTTTTTTAATTGCAAGAAACAAATTATACCTGCAAATGTGATGGACTTCACATTGACATCACAGACTTTAAATTATTAGGGAGAGAATATATCTTCATACTACGTATTATCCCTGCTAAGGATGGCATAGTAGAGGGGCAGTGTATGGAAAACTCATTTGTTTTTGTTTTTTTTTTAATTACCCACAAACATATGTCATTTAAAAATAATGTAGGACTGGGTGTGATGGATCACACCTTAATCCCAGCACTTTGGGAGACAGAGATAGGAAGACTGCCTGAGGCCAGGGTTTCAAGACAAGCCTTAGCAATACAGTGGTAGCCCATCTCCAGAAAATTAGCCAGGTATGGTGGTGCTTGCCTGTAGTCCCAGCTACTTGGGAGGCTGAGGAAAGAGTATCATTTGAACCCCAGAGAATGAGGTTGCAATGAGCTCTGGTGATGCCACTGTACGCTAGCCTGAGAAATAGAATTAACCCCTGTCTCAATCTACCAATCAATATAATGTCGAATACCTCACATACATAGTAAAGAGAAGGGTATATAGAAGGGGAGGAAGATGGCCAACCAGAAGTGCCAGTTGCCAGAACATCTCAAAAAGAAGGAAGTTTTAAATGAAAAAGAAAAATGCAAACAAACAAACAAAAAATCATAGATCAAGTGTAATTGTGAAGGAACACTAGAAATTGGGGGGCAGACCAGGAGGAGCAAGATACTGGCAGAGGTCAACCCAGAGAATCTTGGAGTCCAGAGAAAAGGGTAGGTGAAGTGGTCTGTTTCTCCCCCCATCTCTGGCAGCCAGCAGGCTTCTGAGCTGCTGAAGAGCCTTTCTACCCTCATGAGCCCAAAGCTGCTGCTGCCAGTTAACTGGGAGCTCAAGGAAAGACAAAGCTCCAGGATGCCAGCCCCCTGTGGGGCAGCTTCCCGTCTCTGCAGACCTGGGCAGACACAGCAAGCACCGTATTGCTTCTCCACCCACTAGGCACCTCTGTCCCCCCACCATGGAGATGCAGCCCCTCAGTTTTTGTCTTGCTTATTCTCACGAAAACATTTCCCAACTCCATCCCAGACTGTGGGAGTCACAAGGGGCCGGTGAGTCCCGGGGATCTACATGACCCCAGAGCCTGGACATTCCAGGTGGTCTGCCTTCTGGAGAGGGGGACGGAGATGAGCAGAGTGCCAGCTTTCCTCCATACAGACGCTTTTCCTCTTTGTTTCCTCGCTAGCGTGCGGCTGCCAAGAGAAAGGCTTCAGCCAGGCTCCCAGGAGCCACTGCTCCCCTGTGTTAGGGCTGTCACAGAGAATGAGGCTCGCACTGTTCCTCTTAAAGACCTGCAGTGCTGGGCAGTGCCTGTGGCTCAGTGGGCAGGGCATTAGCCCCATATACCAAGGGTGGCAGGTTCGAACCTGGCCCCAGCCAAACTTCAACAAAAAAATAGCCAGGTGTTGAGGCGGGCACCTGTAGTCCCAGCTACTCAGGATACTGAGGCAAAAGAATCGTCTAAGTCCAGGAGTTAGAGGTTGCTGTGATGCCACAGCACTCTACCGAGGGCAACAAAGTGAGACTTTGTCTCAAAAAACAAACAAACAAAAAAAGACCCGCAGTGGACCCAGGGGTACTTGGCCTGTGAGCTCGCTGCTCACCCGCCCTCCCCCCGCCCAGTATGACTTGCCCCGCTGCTCCATCAGAGAGGCACATCCTGAAGCAGAAGGATATCAGACCTGCTTGAGCATCCCATGGGCAAATCGGGACCACAACTCTTCTCCCCGGCCAGATCAGGGTGTGATCTTCAGGACCAAGGACAGGGTCATAGGCCAGATCACATACCCCCAGAACTCGAACATGCTGTTCAGGTGTACAGAGGAAAGATCTGTGGACTAACCTTGGGAAGTGAGGGAGCCCCCACGAGCACACCTGGAAGAGAGTGCAGAGTGGGTCTAAGACTCAGGGTACTAACGGAGCACCCCTTCCCCCACCACAAAGCCAAACTCTTAACAAAGGGTGGGATCCTGGAAAGGGATGCTTCCAGCCTGAGGCATCATTGTAAGAGAGCCCACATGCCAGAGGAAGACCGTGGAGCAGAGGAATGGGGAGAAGAGTGAAAACCACACCTGAAAGCCAGACTGTGGATCTCAGGTAGCCCAGACACACAGCAGATTTCTGCTGTCTGGGTGGGGCCACCTCAGTGTCCTCAATCAATCAATCCACCAATCAATAAAATAAAAAACTAAAAACACCTTTGTGCTCTGCCTATTCATCCTTTTTGTTTGTTTGTTTGTTTGTAACATGGAAATCCCAATCTAGAAGTCATTGCATTGCCTTGTTTTTGTTTTTCCCCAATAACATATTATCTTCTTACTATAAACCATCAGCTACCATCATGACTCTTGTTAAATCAACTCTAAGAGATGTTGAAAACAGGTAGAGCAAGTTGGGGAAGAAATTGTTGGTTTTTGTTTTTTGGGGTTTTGTTGTTCTTGTTGTTGTTCGTTGTTCGTAAAGAGGCACAAGAGTTTTTAATACAAGGATACCTTGTACAATGCTTAAGTCAGGACTTCCGGTGCGCCTATTACCAGAATAGTGTTCACTGGACTTGGCAGATAAGCTTTTATTCCACACCCATCCTTCCTCCCCCCTCCCTCCTTGGTTTCTCATGTCCTATATGTCACTTTGTGCCATATGCACCCATCTATGAGCTCCCACTTATGGGTGAGAACATGCATTTGGTTTTCCATTCCTGAGATGATTTACTTATGATAATGATACCCAGTTCTCTCCATGTGGTTTCAAAAGACATTCTTTTTGGCTGAGTGGCACTCTGTAGTGTGTGTACACACACACACACATGAGAGAAGGTGCTGAAAACTGTATACACATTTTAGGAAAGGAAAAAAACTGTATTAGAATTATAATACACAATATATGTGTATAGTGATAACAAAAGATGAATAAAAGTCAAGTTGAGCACCTATTGTAATTGCAGAAGTCCAGCATTACTTGATTATTACAAATTTAATATAGTCATTTCCTCATGGATTGAAGGACCCTTCCATTGGTTTCACATCTTACAATCAAGAATTGTTCTGCGGTAAACATTCACGTGCAGGTATCTTTTTCATATGATGACTTCATTCTATCTTAGATACCCAGTAATGAGATTGCTGGATTGTTTTCCATAGAGGTTGTACTAATTTGTGGTTGCGCCAACAATGTATAAGTGTTCTTTGTCCCTCTGCATCCATGTCAGCATCTGTTGTATTATTGACTTTTTAATTATGGCTATTCTGATGGGGGTAAGGTGATATCTCATTGTAGTTTTAACTTGCATTTCCCTGAAGGTGAGTGGTGCTGAGCATTTTCCCAGGTTCGTTGGCAATTTGTCTTCTTTCAAAAAACTGCTGTTCACGCCATTTACCCACTTTCTGTTTATATTTTGTTTGTTTTGTTTGTTTGCTGATTTGAGTTCTTTGTAAATACTAGTTATCAGTCTTCAGTCAGATGAATAGTTTGCAAATATTTTCTGCCATTCATTGTGCAGAAAATTTAAATACAAAAGTTCCATTTGCCTATTTTTATAGTTGTTATATTTGCCTTTCGAGTCTTAGTCATAAATTCTTTGCCTAGGCCAATGTCTTGAGTTTCTCCACACACTTTCTCCTAGAATTTTTATTGTTTCATATCCTTCTCATGGATAAGTGAATCAACATCATTAGAATGTCCATACTGACTAAAGTGATTACAGATTCAATGCAATCTCCATCAAACACCAGTGTTATATTTCACAGATCTAGGAAAAACAATCCTAACCTTTATTTGTAACAAAAAAAAGCCCAAATAGCCAAACCAATCTTAAGTAAAAAACAAATTAGGAGGCATCATATTATCTGACTTCAAATTATACTGCAAGTCTCTAGTAACCAAAACAGCATGGTACTGTTATAAAAGTAGAGACACAGACCAATGAAACACACAGGAGAACCCAGAAATAAAACCATCTACATATAATCAACTGATTGTCAACAAAGGAGACAACAACATACACTGGGGAAAGAAAATCCTCTTTAATAAATGGTGCTGAGAAAACTAAATTATCACATGCAGATGAATGAAGCAAGATTGTGCCATATACAAAAATTCACGATGGATCGGGCATTTCATGAATTACAAGACTGACAGCCTCTTTATCCAAGCATCTCACATCTAATCCCATTGCCAAGGTTACTCGGGTCATCTAAATACAGTTAATTCTCCATCTAGTCATGTCCACTAAAATAGGTTCCTCAACTTAATTTTTTCCTGTACCTTGCTTATCTGCTTATTAACAATAAAAATACATGATCTATATTATGTGGAATTTAAGAGTCTATTAAAGACAAATGTAATTTCTTTATTTAAGTTTCAGATTAATATGAGGGAACATATGATTAGGTTATGTCATTTGCATTTGTAAGGGAAAGAGTTGTAGTGGTGTCATTCACCCAGGAAGAGTGCTATGCATCCACTCATTGTACCCGTTGGGTGGGAATTTGCTGAACCAAATGTAATTTCTTTATCAAGAAAGGCTGACCTAGTTCATCTGCTTTATTTCAATCAGTATCAAGCATGTATGACAAGCCGAAGCCAATCATTGCTTCTCAGGGGGTTGATGAAATATATTTCTTCCCACCACAGATTGTTTGTTTTTCAGTTCATTAGGAAGCTCTCAGGAACACTGCATATACACTTGTGTACTTTATTTGACACAGGGAATTAACATTTCTTCAAGGTTGAGTAAAACAGCTTTCTACAGCCCTCTCCCCACACTCCTTATGCTCATGTAGCCTACTCAGAGTGCATTTCAATCCAAGGCATTTTGCTGAAAATATTTAACAAGGAAACTGCCTAAGAAGATGACTATAAGTCCCATACTACCAGCAAGAAATCAAGACCCACCAAGAAAATCCACAGCTAAAGCTACTACGTAATAAACCATATTAACATGTCGTTTTTATTAAAAAATAGACTATAAGGAAAGAAAGTATCATTGCCTTAGAAACAGATTTAACAAATAGGGACAATACTATCACTAAAAATGGCCAAAATCAAAAGTCAATACAAATGTTCAATTTCTTATATATCAGATTTCTCATCTATAAGCTGGGAAGAAAATATTTAATATTTACATGACTTCACTTAAAATGAACCATTATGAATTCTAGAAGTAAATGTCATTCCAATTCTTGTTATAAAAATATTCTAATTATTTGACATGATATAATATGATATAATTGCCCTCCCATAAATAAGACCAGAGATCAGTGGCAAAACTTTTACTCATCTTTGTGAATTTTAAGTTTAGTTGGTTTTGTTTTGCTTTAACATTGAAATAGACATGGCTGAGCTTATTTTAATAAGCTGTTGCTTACAGTACATGATAGTAGTTTGTTCTAGAAAAGTAATTGTTTTATTATAAAGGTCTTACTGAATAATGCAAAAATAATAGTCAATATGATTTGGTATAATCAAGAATTCAAGGCAGACATATCGAGCCAATAGTGTAGGATTAAGCATAGTATTTAATTAATCAGTTCTTTAATATAATTAATTAATGCAATTAGAAGCAAACTGCTCTAGCCGCAAGTAGAATAGTGCCACATTGTCTCTTAAGAAGAAAGCAGAATTTATATAAAAATCATCACATCAGAAAGATAACATACTACAAGAGGCGTATACACAGGCAGATAACAGAAGAATCAGAACTGAAAAATGACAGACAGAAAAGGGTACAGAACTATAACACGAAAAATAAAATAAAATAAGCACAACATTGGATGTAACACAATGTAACTGTATTCTTCAGTAAATTCCAATAATCACGTTATATTTCATTCAACAACCAGCACCATTATGTGTAGAATATGATGTTAGATGCTAAAAAACATGATGAATGGCCTCTACAGTCCTATGTTTACCATAAAATCAGGATGACAAATGAGCAATCAAATACAACTGGCAACATCCTAGCAAGTGTGATGGTGGCCATTCATATTTACAGTAGCCTCCAGGAAAAGAGGGGAGAAGAGAAGAGATTTTCGCCTATTTTAATCTTTTATATTTAAACAATATGACTTAGATTAAACTAACACAAGAGTAAGAAGAGAGTATTCCCGGCAGCAAGTACAATATGGGTGGTGCAGACAAGAGAATGAAAAGTGAATCTGTGTGATCAGTGCTTAAGGCAGAGGGAGAAAAAGAAAACAGAGGGATAGAGTGGCCCACAAGGACCAGACGTGAGTGGAACCTGTCAGACGGTGTCGAGACTTTATCCTGAAAAACACCAAAGGAGGTCTAATAAGTTTGCTATTTAGTAAGATGTCCTCGGGTGTCTCATGGAAAATGGAATTGACAAGATAAAACTGAAGACAGGGTAAGTTACCAAATACAGACTCATCATGACAGAATTAAATAATTTCAGAAAGGAATGTAACCGATTCAAAATTGTTAAGTTTTTAAAACTCCAGTGCTTAGATCAAACATGTAGAGCTCTTGGCTACTTAGAATTAATAAAACTCAAGTTTCAAAAAAATTTTTTTTCTTTTAGAATAGTTTTAGATTTACAGAAAATTTGCAAATATAGCTCAGCGGCCTCGTATACCCTTCACCCAGCCTTCCCTCATAAGTATCTCTAATGAAAAGAAATCAAATGTAGCTTCCTCCACAGCTCTTCGGTGGCTCTGTTTTAAGATGCTAGTATTTTCACAACTGCAGAAATTAAAGTGCCCAGAGGAAAGTCAGGTCAGCAAAAGAGCAAAAGGATAATGAAAGTCTCTAATGAAGTAGATAACTTTGTTTTTAAAGGAGTCTTCAATGTGGCACCACTTGTCTAGATATTATATAATTTAGGTGGATCAACTCATTCTATACTTATATACAATCTGTATTTGTTATTTTACACTCTATGAATACATATTGTAGTTTTCTTATCTTTATGCATTAATGTGGGAATACATGAGTTGACTCCAATTTCCCATTTTAAATCTCCAAAAGTATTCTCAGAACCCTACAGAGAAAGACCCTAAAGCTACATCAGTTGTATAAGCCAGAGAGGTCAAATACTGATGCTCCTGGGCCCACAAATGTCATGCGGAAGCATTACTAAGAGTTTGGTTATATAAGATCTTACAAGACAGGGCTTTCTCATATCCATTCAGTTTATATTCTGAATGGTTAATAAAAAACTGAACAATTATGAAAATTAACATAACTGCTTTGGAATTGCTCTAATCAGTAAAGAAACACTTAAGCATTATGAAAGTTCCTGTCACAGTTCTGATTTATAATTTTTCTGTGTTAATTAAAAGTTGGTTTTAATCCAAGTATCAAAGAAAATGAAGAGAAACAAACACTTTAGAAAATTAATAAGGTCATTTAAGAAATCCTGTGGAAAACTTTTTTGAGATGTTTTTGAAGTTTTTTCCTAATAGGAAGTAAATATGATGTGAACAACTTTTCAAAATCTAAAATGCACACATCAGAGAAACACAGTTCAGTATGTATAGTTCACCTCAATTTCTTTCTGTTTAACTGCCCTACTCAACAATTTGGTCTACATGACAATTTTTATGTTAGAACATTGTATTTTAAGCCATCTGTAAAGTTCAGACCTGGAAAAATGGAATAAATTATCTAGGGGGACGGTTAATTTTGTTTGTCACCTTGACTGGGCTAAGGGACATCCAAGTAGATGATAAAATATTATTTCTGGATGTATCTATGACAGTGTTTCTGGAAGAGATAAGAATTTGAATCAGTAGACCGGGTAGCACCTTGCACTCTCACCCACGGGGGCAGGCATCATCCAATCCCTTGAGGGCCCAGATAAAGCAAAGAGGGCAAGAAGAGCAAATTCACTCTCTTTCCTCAAGCTGGAACAACTGTCTCCTTCTACCTGACACACCGGAGCTCCTCATTCTCTAGCTTTCTTTAAATCCCAGGACTTATACCACCTAACCTCCCTAGTTCCACACTTCACAGCATCGTCAAGACCTCAGACTTAGACTAGAGAATTGTGTCACCAGCATTCCTGTCCTGGGCCTTAAGCTTGTACATGGCATTGCCTTGGGGTTTCTTGCACTCCATAATCCCAAGAGCTAATTCTACAATAAATCTCTTCTTTTATAAATGCATCCATATACACTGTTGTTTTTATTTCTCTGGAGAATTTGAAGTAATTCACCTGGTTTTATGAGTCGCAAAACCTGTGCAGAGGGAGGGAAGGAAGAAGAGAGAGGAGAAGGGGGAAAAGAGAGAGAACAAGATAAGGACTCCCACTATTTCTAGTTTCAAATTAATATGAGGTACAAATTTTTAGGGTACCTTGTTCTCACTTCCAAGGTAAAATTCCAGTTGTAGCTGAGCCCTTCACCCAGGGGATGGACTGAGCAGGCTCACATTGTGCACATTAGGTGAGACCTCGCCAATTGCTCCCCTCTTCCTGCCAGACATTCGCCCCCCATGCACCCCACTTACGCTTGCTAGATTGTATTTGTGTTTTATCATTCAGGTGGGAGTGTAATTGTTTATATATTGGTTTCATATTAGTATTGAATACATTGGACTTCTTTTTTTTCCATCCTTGAGATACTTTAAGACAAATATGTTTCAACTCCATCTAGGTAAACATAAAAGATATAAATGACATAAAAGACATAAATTTTCTTATGGTTGAACAGTATTCCAAGGTATACATATGCCACAGTCTGATAATCCATTCCTGGGTTGATGGGCATTTGTGTTGCTTTAACAACTTGGCAATTATGAATTGAGCTGCAATATACATTCTGGAGCAAATGTCTTTGTGGTGAAATAATTTTTGTTTTTCTAGGTATATATCTAGTGATAGAATTCCAGGATCAAATGGAAGGTCAACTTCTAGTACTTTTTTTTTTTTATCCCACATGTTTTTACTTTTATTCTTATTTTAACAATAAGAAATCCTTAGTATGAAAACCAAAATCTCAGAGGGCACCGAGAAATGTATATGCCCATTTCAGAGTCAATTTGTTTTCTTTTTTATTGTTTGGGATTCATGGAAGGTACAAAGAATTAGGTTACATTGATTGCATTTATTAGAGAAAGTCCTTCTTATAATTGTGTCCCGCCCCCAAGAGATGTACCAGACACCATGACCTCCCATCACCCTCCCTCCTCTCCTCTGCCCACTCCCTCTTTCCCCTACCGCCCACCTTATATTAGATCACCTACTGCCTTCATATTAGAATAGAGTATATTTGATGCTTGCCTCTCCATTCCTGTGATGCTTTACTAAGAAGAATGTGCTCCACCTCCATCCAGCTTTTAAAACTCTCCACCTTTTTTTAATTGCTGACTAGCATTCCATGGTCTACATATACCACTGCTTGTTGGTGGACATTTAGGTTGCTTCCACATTTTAGCAATTATAAATTGAGCTGCTATAAACAGTCTAGTGCAAATGTCCTTGTGATAAAATGATTTTTTATCATAAAAAGCATACAGTGGGCCAGAGGAGGGAGACCAATTGGCAGGGTCTCACCTAAGTCTCACCTAGGCAAATGCCTAGTAATGGGATTATAGGATCAAATGGGAGGTCTAATTTGAGTCCTTTGAGGATTCTCCATACTTCCTTCCAAAAAGGTTGTATTAGTTTGCAGTCCCACCAGCAAAGTAAAAGTGTTCCCTTCTCTCCACATGCACACCAGCACCTGCAGCTTTGAGACTTTGTGATGTGGGCCATTCTCACTGGGGTTAGGTGATATCTCAAGGTGGTTTTGATTTGTATTTCTCTGATGATCAGGGAAGATGAGCATTCTTTCAAATATTTTTTAGCCATTCATCTGTCTTCATCACAGAAGGCTCTGTTCACGTCTCTTGACCAATGGAAGATGAGATGGTTTACTCTTTTGTTCTTGTTGTTGTTTACTAATTTGAGTTCTTTGTAGATTCCAGTTATCAACGCTTCTTCAGGTTCATATGCTGCAAATACATTTTCCCATTCTGAAGGGTAACTTTTTGCTTTATTTGTTGTGTCCTTAGCTGTGCAAAAACTTTTCATCTTAATTAAGTTTCATTTGTTAATTTTTATTGTTGCTGCAATGGCCGCTGAAGTCTTTGCCATAAAATCTTTCCCCAGGGCAACAACATCAAGAGTTTTCCCTACACTTTCTTCCATGATATTTACTGTTTCATGTCTTAGATTTAAGATCCACCTCAAGTCAATTTTTGCAAGTGGTGAAAGGTATGAGTCGAGTTTCAGTCTTTTACATGTGGCTATCCAGTTCTCCCGGCACCATTTGTTGATTAGGAATTCTTTTCCCACTGTATGAGTTTGTTTGCTTTATCAAATATTAGATGACAAATAGAGACTGGTTTCAATTCTTGGTTTTCTATTCTGTTCTATATATCTAAGTCTTTATTTTTGTGCCAATACCCTGCTGTTTCAATTACTGTAGACTTTAATATAGCCGAAAGTCTGGTAGCGTGATGCCTTCAGCTTTGTTTTTATTACTAAGAATAGCCTTAGATATATGGGGATTTTTCTGGTTCCATACAAAACAAAGTACTATTTTTTTTGCAGTTCTTCAAAATAGGTTGGCATTTCACTGGGGATTGTATTGAATCTGAAGATTACCTTGGGTAGAATAGACCTTCTGACAATGTTGACCATCCCCAGCCATGAGCATGGTATGTTCTTCTATTTGTTAGTCTCTTCTGCAATCTCTTTCCTTAGGGTTTCAGAATTATGTTTGAAAAGATATTTCACCTCTTTTGTTAAATATATCCTATATCCTAAGCATTTCATTTTCTTTGAAGCTACTGTGAAGGGAATTGTGCCCTTAATTTGCTTCTCAACTTGGCTGTTATTGGCATATACAAAGGCTACTGATTTGCAAACATTGATTTTATACCCTGAGTCATTTATTTCTTGATCTAGCAGTTTTATGGTCGATTCTCTGAGATTTTCTAAGGTTAGGATCCTAATAAGAGCATATCATCAGCAAAGAGTGAGAGTTTGACCTCCTCTGCACCCATTTGGATGCCCTTTATATCGTTCTCTTGCCTGATCGTGATGGCTAGGCTTCCAACACTGTGTGAAATGTCAATGACAACACTGAACACACTTGTCTAGTTCCAGATCTGAGTGGAAATGCTTTCAGTTTTACACCATTCATATTGGCTGTGAGTTTGCTGTAGATGGCCTCTATCAGTTTAAGAAATGTCCCACCTAAGCCTATGTTCTTAAGTGTTCTTACCATTAAACGATGCGGGATATTATCAAAAGCCTTTTTTTCATCAATTGAATCATATAGTCTTTACTTTTTATTTTATTTAGGTGATGAATTAAATTTATGGATATATGTATGTTGAACCAACCTTGAGTCCCTCGGAAAAAACTCACTTGATCATGCTATATAACTTTTTTTTAATGTGTCCCTGTATTCTGCTTGCTAAGATTCTCTGAATATTTTTGCATCATATTCTTTAACAATATTGGTATATAGTTTTCTTTTTTGTTGGGTCCTTTCCTGGTTTTAAAATCAGGGTGATATTTGCTTAGAACATGTTGAGGAGGATACCTTCCTTCTCTACATTTGGGAATAGATTACACAATACAGGTACTAGTTTCTCTTGAAAGGTTTGGTATAATTCTGGTGTGAAACCACCTGGACCAGGACTTTTCTCTTTTGGAAGATTTTGTATACCTGATGCTATTTCAATGCTTGACACAGGTCTATTCACAATTTCTAATTCTTTCTGGTTGAGTTTAGGAAGTTGGCATGCTTCCAGGTATTGATCCATTGCTTCTATATTTTCATATTTATGAGCATGTAAGATTTTGTAGTAATTGTTGAGGATTTTTATATTTCTGTGGTATGTTGTTTCCCCTTTTTCATGTCTGATTGAAGTTATTAGAGATCTTTTCTGCTTCTGGTTAGTCTGGCCAAGGGTTTACACATTTTATTAATCTTTTCAAAGAAACAACTTTTTGTTTTGCTGCTCTTCTGAATGATTCTTTTATTTTAAATTTCATTTAATTCTGCTCTAATTTTGGTTATTTTTTCTCTTCTGTTGGGTTTGGGGTTGGATTGGTCTTCTTTTCTCAGTTGCTTGAGATGGCCCATTACGTTGTTGATTTGCTCTGTTTCTGTTTTCTTGGTGAAGTCATCTAATGGTATAAATTTCTCTCTAAGGACTCCTTTGTAGTATCCCACAGATTTGATAGTTCATGACTTCATTACTGTTCTGTTGAAGAAGTCTAATGATGTCCTTCTTAATCTCATCTTTAACCCAGCTGTCATTCAGCATAAGGTTATTTAGATTCCATGACTTCATTTGGGTATGAAGATTTCTGTTACTGTTGAGTTTAACTTGTATTCTCTGATGGTCCAAGAAGATACAAGGATTAATTTCTATTCTTTTGAATTTGTTGATGTTAGACTTGAGTCCTAAGTTATAATCAATTTTGGAGAATGATCTGTGAGCTGATGAAAAGAATGTGTATTGTGTTTTGTTAGGATGAAATGTACTGTATATGTCTGATAAGTCCATTTCTTCCAGGGTCATGTGTAAGTAAGTCTATTATTTCTTTGCTTAGTTTGTGCTTGGAGGATCTGTCCAGTACTGTCAAAAGGGTGTTAAAATTTGCAACTACTATAATACAAAAAGATATCACAGTGTTCAGATCATTTAGGATTTGTTTTATAAATTGAGGCATGTTCAGGTGTGTGTAAGTGTTAAGTATTGAAATCTCTTCATGTTGTGTGTTTCCCTTGACAAATGTGCAATGTCCATCCTTGTCTTATTTTTGTTGGCTTAAATCCACTTCTTTCTGCAAATAAGATATAAACCCCTACTATTTTTCTTATTTCCATTTGCTTGGATTATTGTTTTTCATCCTTTCACCCTGAGTCTTATTTTATCCCTTGAGGTTAGGTGTGTTTTGTAGAAACAACAGATATCAGGCCCCTCCTCTTTAGAGGAGAATTCAAGCCATTCACATTTATTGAGAGAATTGATAGGTAGGGTAGAATTCTAGTCATCTTGTTTTCCTGAAGTCCAGAACTTATTTTTATCCCTTTCACCATTGCAGAAGCTAGGGTTTGTTCCTTAAATTCTGGGTCTGTTTACTTTGGTAGTGGATCATCACACTGGTCATTATAAAGAATGGGTCTGAGTATAGCCTGTAGAGCTGGTCTAATTATGGCAAATGTCCTCAACATTTACATATTAGTAACATATTTTATTTCTCCATTATAAAGGAAACTCAGTTTAGCAGGACAAAGGATTCTGGGCTGAAAGTTGTTTTGTTTAAGAAGGTTAAAGGCCAATGACCATCCTCTTCTGGGTTGAATGAATTCAGCTGAAAGATCCACAGTCATCCTGATATTTTTTTCTTTGTAGGGAAGACTTTTCTTATGCCTGGCTGCTTGCAGGATTTTCTACTTCATATCAACTTTAGCAAAGATAATTACAATATGTCTAGGAGATGCTTTGTTTGGAATGAGTCACACTGGGGTTCTGAAACTATAAACTATCTGATTTTCTGTGTCCCTTTGAATGCTTGGGAAATTCTCCACCATCGTGTTTTGAAGTAGAGCATCAGTGCCTTTAGGACCATCCTCTTCTCCTTCATAAATCCCTATAATTTGGATGTTTGATCTTTTGGAATAATCCTATAAGTCTCTCAGGAACTATTCTGTTTTTGTTCTCCTTTTTTCAGTCTCTCTGAATGATTGGGACAGTTCAAAAGTCTTGTCTTTAATGTCTGAAATTCTTTCTTCTCCATGTTCTACTCTATTACTGAGTGTCTCTACTTTGTTTTGAAGCTCCTCTGTCAGAGCCAGGACACTAAGTCACTGGCCCCTGCCCATGAAACTGCCAAGATGTGGACTGCTGTACAAGTTCACTTGTGGTATAGGTACCGGGGAGCCCATTGTCTCAGTCAGGTGAGGCTCCCCATCAGGATGAGCCAGTTGTCTCAGTCAGGTCAGAGATGCCGGAGTTCCTCAAAGGTGCAACAGTCAGTCATAGTAGGAGCCCCAACTAACTTCTCCTGTGGCTCTTTATACAAGTGATTCCGTGGCTATTTATACCATGGTGTGGAGACTGCCAAGCAATGATGTATGTGCTCATGTGCTCTCCAGGGAACCAATCCCTTCCCCATTCCCTTATTACCAAGGTGTTTCTTTTCAGGTGTCTCCTACACTCCTCAAATGCCTTTTTCAATTTCTCAAGCTCTGCTATATCTTTCCTAATTATGTCCATATCTTTGGTGACTTTTTCTTTGAATTCATTAAATTTTTGAGACAACTTTTGGACTATTGTTTGGATTTCTACTTCCATCTTTTCCTCAATTCCAATCATTTTATTTGCCATACATATTCTGAATTCTATGCCTCACATTTCAGCAATTTCTCTCTAGATGTTATTTTCTGTTGTCTCTCCCTTGTATTCTTGAAGGAGTTGATCTGTTCTCATTTTTCATGTTGCCAAAGTTCTTCCACTGGCTCTTCCCCATGAGTATTTTCAGCTTCTTAAAAAATGTATTAATTATACATTTTTAGTTGAAATGATAGGATGTCCCTGAATATTTATTGAGAGATAATCTTTTTGGGGACCGTTAGGAAACATTGTATTGACCTATTAGGCAATCAAAACCAGTGGGTTAAGAGGCCCCCGGAACTGGAGCTAACTACTCCTTCTCCAGTGAGCTAGAGCTTCAGGTTGTGGCCTTTCTGCTACCACCTCACATAGGTCTCTTTCAGAGTTTTAACCAGAGTCTCTGAGGGCCAGCTTGTTGATACACACATAGCTTAATGATGCACAACCTGGCTCTGTCTTGATATCAGCCTACCCTCTACCCAATTCTAAGGAGTATTTTTCTGGAATCTCTGCTAGACAAAGATACATACACATGTCGCCCCATACCCTGCAATATAGCTAGATAGACCGGCCAAATCTGCCCTTCACTGCTGCAATCCCCCAACTGCTGCTCAAAGAAAGTCAAACAAGTCAGTTTGACTGCAGCCCTGGACAGTGGAGGCAGAAGAAAAAGGATCCCCTGGCTGAGAGTTCCAGTCAAACTCGCTCAGGCAGTGTGACCAATACCTACACAAATGAGTTCAGAGGGTCTCCAGATAGCCAGAAAACAAAAATCTGCAGCCAGATCTGTCTGAGAGTTCCAAGGCTGGAGAAGGGTCTTTTTTAGTGAGAAAAGGAGTCAGAAGAGTTCATCCCTCTCCTTGTCAATGTCAGAACTGCAACACAACTATTTCTGTATAGACGCTCAGGGGCCCACCCAATACCCAGGCAACTGGCCAATCACTCCAGGCTCTGCAGGGGGCAGTCCATCAGGTAAACAGGATGGGGGAAGGGTGAGCTGACTCAGGATTGCAAAGAGAATATTTGTTCACTTCTTTGCCCAGCAGTATGGAGCCAGGGCTCAGGAAGACTGGGATTTAGTGGCTCTCTCCCATGATAGGGTGAGGTCAAACTTCCTTTGCTCCCTGTGTCCTCAAAAAAAGCCTGCTATGGACCTCCTGGTTGGAGGAAGGGTTTCCCATCCCCTTGGTAACAGGCCCCTTCTGACTAGTCACTCTCTACCTGATCTCTATTATCTTTCTTCATCTTTCTTGGCCTCACAGCTTATCTCAGTTGGGACAACGTGCTCTTCACTTTCTTCTCCCTCTACTCACCTTCCCATCTTCAGCTTTTCTGAGTCCAGTCAGTTTAACATCTCTCCCTCTGGACAGGAGCTTCTGGTGAAAGCTGCCTTTAGTCAGCCATCTTGACTTCTCCCAACTCTCCACACTTCTATTCAACACAGTACTAGAAATCCTAACCAGAGCAATCAGGCAAAAGGAAGAAATAAAGTCCAAATTGGAAAAGAAAAAGTAAAACTATCTCTGTTAGCTAATGACAGGATTTTATACCTAAAATCCCTAAAGACTCTTCCACAAGACTCTTAGATTTGATAAACAAATTCAGTAGTTTCAGGTTACAAAATCAATACATACAAGTCAGTAGCATTTCTATATACCAATAACAACCAAGCCAAGAATCAAATCAAGAGTTCAATCCCATTTACAAAAGCTGTAAAATAAAATACTTAAGAATATACTTAATGAAGGAGGTGGGATGAAAGATCTCTACAAAAAGAATTTAAAAACACTAAAGAAAGAAATTATAGGTGACATAAACAAATGGGAAAACATTCTATTCTCATCATGGATTGGAAGAATCAATATTGTAAAAATGACAATGCTAAAGTAATCTCCAGACTCAATGCAATTCCTATCAAAATAGCAATAGAATTCTTTAGAGTAATGGTGGAAAACACCCTAAATTTCAAGGGGAATCAAAAAAGAACCCCTACAAAACAAAACACTCCTAAGCAAAAGACTAAACCGGAGGCATCATATTGCCTGACTTCAGATTGTACTACAAGGCTATAGTGACCAAAAGAGCCTGGTACTGGCATAAAAGTGGGCACACAGATCAATGGAACAGAATATAAAACCCAGAATTAAAGCCAAATACCTACAACCAACTGATCTTCATCAAAGTAGGCAAAAACCTAAGTACTAGGGAAAGGATGCTCTCTCTATTCCGTAAATGGTGCTAGGAAAATTGGATATCCCCATGCAGAAAAATGAAACTGGACCTCGATCTTTCACCATATACAAAAGTAAACTCAAGATAGATTGAAGACTTAGTCTTCTGGACAGAGGCCTATGCAAAAAATTTATGGCTAAGACCCCGAAAGCAAATATGGCAACAACAAAAACAGACAAATGGGATTCAAACTAAAAAGCTTCAGCTCAGCAAAAGAAAAAATTAACTGAGTAAATAGACAACCTATGGAACGGGAGAAAATATTCACAAACCATGGAAATAACAAAGGGCTAATATCCAGAATCTATAAGGAACCCAAACAAAGAAGCAAGGAAACAAACAAACAACACCATTAAAACATGGGTCAAAGACATGAACAGGAGGTTTTCAAGAGTAGAGAGAGAAATGGCCAACGAATGTGAAAAAAAATGCTCAACATCACTCACCATCAGGGAAATGCAAATTGAAACCACAGTGACATACCCACCTTACTCTAATCAGAATGGCCATTCACAAAAAGTCAAAAAATAATACATGCTGGATGCAATAAAAAGGGAATGCTTATATACATTTGATGGGAATACAATTAGTACCTCTAGGAAAAATATGGATATATCTCAAATAACTAAAAATAGATCTTCCCATTCTATCCAGTAATCCCACTACAGGGGATCTACCCAAAGGAAAATAAGTCATTTTATTAAAACAAACAAAAAAAACTGTACCTGTATGTTTATCACAGCACAATTCACAATTACAAAAATAAAGAACGAACCTAAGTACTCAGCAATGGACAAAAGGATAAAACAAATTGGGCTGTGTGTGTGTGTACTACTCAGCCATAAAGAAGAAAGAATGTTGCACCAAATTGGATGGAACTGGAGGCCATCATCCTCAGTATGTCAGAAACAGAAGCCAAATCCCTCATTTTCTCACTCAGCAGTAGAAGTGAAGCTACTGGTATTCGTGGTCATACAGAGTGACATAATAAAGAGAGAATCAGAGGCAGAAGGGTGGAAGAGAGGTAAGGGATGAAAAATTACAGAATACAATATGTGGGTGATGAATACTCTAAAATCTCAGATTTCACCACTATAAAATCCATCCATGGAAGAAAAAAACACATGTGTACCCACTGAATCTATTGAAATTTTTAAAAAGAAAGGAAGAGAACAAGAGATTGAGATGGGAGAGATGGAACCTGTAGACTAAAAGATAGCTAAGAGAGATAGTCAGTCACAATGTATGGACGTTTTTAGAATTCTATTCCATACAATTGAAGTATTATATAAGACAATTAAAGGCAATTAAGGAATTATTAAAGTATATTAGAGCATTATATTAAAATGTAATAATGGCACCATGGATATTTTGTCTGTATCATTTAGAGCTATATACTAAAATGTTTACAAGTAAAATGATATGATTTCTAGGATTTACACAAAAATAACTCAAGGATAGCAGAGATTGGGGTGGATATTGATAAAACCAAATTGGCTATGAATTAAACGTGTTTGAAGCTGTTTATAGAAACAGGATTTGCTATCTCATCTACATTTTTTAACTTTTGAAATTTTTCTAAAATAAGAATACTTCAGAAGTGCATACAATACAAGTTTATGAATAACCAGATACAGTGTCATTAAAAATCACTTAACCCTTTTTGCATTTTTTTCTCATTGGTAAAATAATAGAATCCAGTTTAATTCACATTTATTCAAAAATATTTATTATAATAGTCATTCCAACTCCAAATAATATAATTTTTAACTTCTCCAAGTCCATCACAATTGATACTAAAAAGTAAACCCATCATCCAGTAATGCTAAAATGTTTTAAGAATCAATTCATTCACTGATATGTTTAGTTGTTTTACTCATTAAGTGCCAATCAACATGCTAAAAATAAAGATGAAAGATGAAAATAATGACACTCAATTTGCCTATTGTTTAGTTGTATATAAAATTACTATAATCAATGCAGTGAATAAAACTCATAAACTAATAAAGTAAGTTAAATTGACCTTGTTTTTCCAAGATATAAAAACAAGACATTAGATATCTCCTCTTTCTCCCCTCCCTCCAAAAAGCATCATTCACAAAAAGTATCACTTTTTCACTAAAAAGAAGTAAATTCTCATTCATGTCGGCCAAGGAAGAAAGGGCTCCCTTTCTTGGGACCAGAACAAAAACCCTTACAAGATTCAAGGAAATAGGCAAACAGTAGTGCCCAATCTGCTACAGTCCTGAGCCTGCATCTCTATTGACTGAACAAATGACTCACTCATTTATTCACATTAGGCCACAAGCAAACAGGATTATGATGCCCATTTAATTAAGATACACACAGTAGGCTCGGCGCCGGTAGCACGGTGGTTACAGCACCAGCCACATGCACGGAGGCTTTAGATTTCGAGCCCAGCTCGGGCCAGCTAAACAACAATGACAACTGCAACAACAACAAAAAAAGCCAGGCATGGTAGCAGGCACCTGTAGTCCCAGCTACTTGGGAGGCTGAGGCAAGAGAACCACATGAGCCCAAGAGTTTGAGGTTGCTGTGAGCTGTGATGCCACAGAACTCTACTGAGCGCGACATAGTGAAACTCTGTCTCAAAAAAAAAAAAAAAAATACACACAGTATTATTTTCTTGTGTGGATGTAGATAAAACGTTGTCTTGCCTTCCTTTCCTCCTTCCCTCTTTTCTCTCTTTTCTTCCCACGCTTCTCCAACATAAGAACTTTAAAATGTCTGGATAACATAGTTTTTCTCAAATCACTGCTTATACACAATAATAGTTGCTGATTTCTTAGACCTTGTTGAAATGCAAAACATTCAGTTACAAAACCAAGAGACATTACATCATCTTCCATAAAGCCGGCTTTCTCCTTTCTATTTTAAGAAATGCTTCTTCACAATGTCAAGCCTTGTGGGTGGAGATAGACAGATATAAGTAGATGCCTTATTGAAAACAGTGTGTGACAAACAGATTTCAAGAACTTGAGAGAGATATTAAGATGCAGATATCACAGGCTTGAATTTACAGGTGCATCAGTAGTTGAATCTTTAGTGACTTTACTCATAAACTTTTGAGCATTATTATTTTTTCCTCCTGGTGCACTGAAGGCTTCTGGATTTATTGATATTTTAGTTTGTATTGTTCTCTGTACTCTAATACAGGTGGAAACTGTGATTTTTTTAAAGCTTCTTTTGCCAAAGTAATAGTAATTAACTTCTATTTCATTACTATGCATAAGGCAGAGAAATACACAGAAGTGAGCATATTGTGCCTATTAATTTTGGTTTAAACTATTTTAGATGCTTGTCACTGACCTTATTCTGTTCACATTAGCTTTCCTTGACCTCTAGACGCCACCAAATTTTTCTATTATTCTTTTTGACTAATCTTGGCCCTGCATTCATTCCCAGTCATACCTTTTGTCTGGCCTCCTGATTATTTAATGTCTTGTTTCATCACTAATGCACATTTCACACTTTCCGAGCTGGATCCTTTATTGATAAGAAGAGCTAAGAATGGAATTCTTAAGACACTTTAGGATACCTAGTCAGAAACAGTTTCCTAAATTCACAACCTCAGAACCCTCATGGATATCCAGTTTCTTTCTCTTTACTAGTAATTCTCCTTTCGTGTTTAATCACGGAACGATGGGCCCCACCTGACGCAGTACGTCTGGGGAAGATCTAAGGATCTACATATTTAACAAGCTCCCAGGTGGAATTTCCGCTGCTGGTCAGGACCATACTTTCAAATTGCTCTAGCTGGATCTCCATGATTATTATGAGTCTCTCTGTTGTTTCAATCTCACTTAATACATAATTCTAATTTTTTCCCATATCTGGAAGAATTCAACAAATTCTACCTGCCCCCCACAAACAAATAGCTAATTCCCATCAAAAATACTGAACAATGATGTCCTATATAACTTTATTTAATTTCAAATAGCATTAATAGTTATAGTTATTGACAGAGTCCATCCTGGCAATACAAAAAAAAAGCTTTATTTATATTTCCTGTTTCTGATTTTCCTATTGATGTCTTCTGTTTTACAGGTAAGCAAGCTAGAATTCAAAGAGATTAATAGAGTTGGCCAAAGCAAATCATCTAGTAAACGGAACTAGGATTTTATGTTAGGATTTGCCTTCCTGGCTCTTCCCACTCCAAGTACACCCCTCAGGCCAGCAACACTGCCCCCACTAGGAAATTTGTTGAAAATAGACTCAAATCTATTAAATCAGAATATGCATTTTACCAAGATCCCCAGCTGATTCCTAAGCATATTATAATTTGGAAAACACTATCCTACACTACTCTGATTCCCTAAAAACATATAAGTGAACGTCTTTTCCCACCCACGTGACCAATAGGAGTGCTAATTTTCACTTGTTAGTACAATTCTAAATCTTTCTCAGGGTGGGTAAATTTCTGTAATTACAACATATGTAGTTTAATTTTTTCTAATCCAAAACAATGGGCAGCCCTTCTTACACCATGTTAGAGCTTATGTACATCCAGCATTTTGGAGATTGAAGATGGATACTCATGTCCTCAAATCATTTTAATTTTTAAAAACGTGAAAGACAAAAGTTCCCAGTTTAAGAGGAGGTTATACAATTTGAGATTTTGCTTCTTTATTGAAAGTATTTCATTCTCCACCTCACAAAAGGTCCCACATAAATTCACAACCCAATAACATCTTACATACATGTGAACAATACATCCAACTATTATTTTTTTTGAGCATTTTTATAAATCAGTTATGACTGGATATTTTCAAATGAAATTCTTCATCAAAGATCAACTCTGTGAAGTTTTTATTTTAAATGCTATTTTTCAAGCTAAAATAAAAACTCGGGCTAAGCAAAACCATATCCATACTATGTCAGAATACTTCAAACAGGCATAGAAATCTACAAAGTAAATTAAATTTTCTGTGACTATCTCAGACTCATGACCCTCTCCCTCAACCCTTCATCTGAAACTGCCACAAATGTTCTGTAACTGGGTCAGGGCACACTTGCTTGGGGGAACAAAGTCATAGAGAATATTCAATATGTCTCAGACATAAGGATCAAGTGAAGCAAATGTAATATCCTGTCATAAAATTCAGGCATAATTTTGTGTCCAGTTTTCTACCCCCAATTGTCGACATGTGACTCTCCTCCCCGACCTTCATCAGGAATGCTTTGACTAAATCTATGCAAGTTATTCTTATGCAGTATCTGTTTTGATGTTATATACAGGAGTCCCCCCCTTGTCCACAGTTCTGCTTTCTAGGGTTTCAGTTACCTGAATTCAATCTCGGTCTAAAAATATTAAATGGAAAGTTCCAGAAATAAATAATTTGTAAGCTTTAAATTGTGCACAGCTACATATGGCATGATAAAATCTCACGTCATCCCTCTCCATCCCACCCAGATATGAATCCTTCCTTTGCCAAGCACATCCACTCTGCGGACACTACCTTCCTGTTAAATACTTAGCTATCAAATCAACTGTCCTGGTATCACCGGGCCTGTGTTCAAATAACCTTTATTTTACTTAATAATGGCCCCAAATTGCAGGAGTAGTGATGGTGGCAATTCAGATATGCCAAAGAGAAGCTGTAAAGTGCTTCTATGAAGTAAAAAGTTAAAAGTTCTCAACTTACTAAGGAAAGAAAAAAAAAATCAAATGAGAAGGTGGCGAAGATCTATAGTAAGAACAAATTTTTCTATGAAGTTATAAAGAAGGAAAAAAAAACCTCATGCTATTTTTGTTGTTGCACTTCCAACTGCAAAAGTCACTGTCGCAGTGTGTAAGTACTGAGACAAGATGAAAAAGCCCTTCCATTTGTGAGTGGAAGACATGAGCAGAAAACATATTCTGATGGACAGCAATGTGTCTCTCTGGAAAACACTGAACTTACGTGAAGGGACCACGTAAGGGACCCCCTGAAGCGAAGGATACCACGTTGCTTACTTCAAGTAAGTCATGGTTACACAGATTCGGAAATAGGTCTGGACTAAGAAATACAAAAATTACTGGAAAGGGTGTGTTTGGCCATGAAGAAGCTGTTGCCATGTTTCTGACAGAGTTGAAGAGGTTGACGAGGGAGAAAACACGCCATTCAAAATAAATATTCAATTGCAATGAAAAACAGGCTCTTCTGGGAAAAAAATGTGCAGTAGAACTGACATCCATAAAAGTGCAAAGGTAGCACCAGGGCGTAAGACATCGAAGAACTGATTAACTGGTACTGTGTGGCAATGCAGTGGGGCATACGACAAAACCAGGCATAGTGTGCAAAGAGAATAATCCTTGTGTGCTTAAAAAAGAAAGAAATTATCTGCCCATGTTTGAGCAATATAATCAGAAAGTGTGAGCCATCTTGTTTACAGAATGGTTCCACCAACGCTGCATCCCAGAAGCAAGAGAAAAAACACTTGGAAGAGAATGGTAGGAATTTAAAGGATGCACCTGGCCATCCTTTATCTGTTTGCTATGAAAATAAGAATGCCAAAGTCATACATTTACCTCCGAATACAAACTCATTGCTTTAGCCCCCTGACCAGAGCATCGTATGGATTCCGTCAAGGCCACGTGCACCTGCCTGGTATGTGATGGCCTTCCATCAGCAACTGATGCAGACCTTAATCTGTACACAATGTAGTGCTGGAAATCATTCACTATTGCTGACACAGTAGCATTCATCACAGCTGCAATGGGTGAATTAAAATCAGGAACTGGAAATGCTTGCTGCAAGAACTTACAGTGTTATGAATGATTTTAAAGGCTTCCTGGGGATTGACGAATAAGTCAGGAAAATGATTCAAGTAGCGAGTAAGCGATACATTGGTAGAGAAAGATTTGTCAACATGCTTGGTGAAGAGATAGAAGAAGGTATTGAAGCCATCGAGAAATGTTAGCAAATGAAGAACGAGAGGGACATGTCAAGTCCCCTACAAAGGAACTGAAGACTAGAAATATGTACATGATGGAAATTTTCCAAAGTGTTTCAAACTGTATAGACTCCGAAGGATAAAATTATGGAATAAAATCCCCTAATGGAATGTAGCATTAAAATTGCCCATATGATCGCCGAAAGATTATAACCTTTGCAGCAATACTTTGATGAGTTAAAACAAAAAGATATAACAACTTCTGACTATAATGTTCTTTTAAAAGTTTTTGACCAAAAAAAAAAAACAAACCTGTCAAATTGTAGTAGACCATGTAGCAGGAGGAAAGGAGAAGCTGGAGCTAAGCCTGGAACATTCAGTAATCATAAGAAACACTTTGGTGATAAGGGCGTGGGAGGGATTTGGCTCTCCTACCATGAGAGCTCACTAGAGGAGAGCATCAGTGATTAGCAGTCTCTACACCTGCGGTGCAAGAGCCACAGGATTAGCTGCAGGAGAAGGCAGTCGGGAGCGTAGGTACATTCTTTCATAGACCCGCTCACTCTGACTCTGTCACTTCTCCTGAACAGCGTCTCTCTACGAAAGGCTGCTAAGATTCATTCTCTTACTAAGACTGCTTTTCTCCCTCAAATACTGTCTTTCTCTCTCCTTTCTGCTAAACCAAATAGTCCTGAGGCACCTAAGGGTAATTGTTTCGGAGCTGGATAGCACAGCGGTCCGCGTCCAGAACGTAGTTAGATAGGCAGGGTCTGGAGACTTGGTCAGTCCT
>CAUYRH010049801.1:0-42270 GCA_963574655.1 Perodicticus potto
CTCAGTCCCAGCTACTTGGGAGGCAGAGGCAGGAGACTCGCTTGAGCCCAGGAACTGGAGGTTGCTGTGAGCTGTGATGCCACGGCACTCTATCCAGGGTGATAGCTTGAGGCTCTGTCTCAAAAAAAAAAAAAAAAAAAAAAGAATTACTGACTCAGGGCCAATCTAGTTTCACCTGTACCCTGTTCACTTCCTCTTCCTTGTGTTATTTTGAAGCAAATCCCAAACGTCATACCGTTTCATCAGGTATTCTTTCAGTTCATAACTTTAAAAGAATGAATTAGTTTTCTCGAATCCTTATGACTCTTAAAAGGCATAATAGCCTAAAAAATAACAATTCCTTAAAAAAGCAAAACAAAAGAAATTAATAGTACCTTAATATTAGTCTGTGATCAAATTTAAAATGGTCTCATAAGTGTCATAATTCTTTTAAACAGTGCCACACGTTGTGATGACTGGTATGTCTTTGAATTTTTAGGTTTTTCCTCCAGATGTTTTCCCAGCCCCACCTCTCTCCCTTTCTTGCAATTTTATTTGTTGAAGAAACTGGTCATTCTGCAGAGTTTCTCTCCAGTATGGATCTGCTGACTGCCCCTCTATGGCCCTTTACTGTGATCCTCTGTGGTCTGTATTTCTCATTAGGCCGTAGTTTAATAGAGGATTGATCAAATTCAAGTTTGATTTTCTTTTTGGCAAGGCTACTTAGTAGGTAATTTGATTTTCTTCTCTTAGGAGGTGTATAATACCTATTTCTCTTTTTGTGACATTGTAGCTGTCAATGCACAATACCTATTGAAAGGGTCCTCGACCGGCAAAGATCTCACAGATCACCAAGGCTTGTACGAAAGGTCTTTATTGGCAGGGGATGCTGCAGAGCCGCACTAAGGAGGAGAGAAGAGAGAGAGAGGAGAGAGGGGGAGAGAGAGAGAAGAGAAAGAAGAGAAGGGGGGGACAGAGTAGAGAGGAGAGAGAAAAAGAAAGAGTAAAAGACAAGCGCACCTTATATAGGTTCGGTTAGGGGAGGTGACGGGATGGTAGAATAGCCAATAAGGAGTTACTGCTCTGGCGGGAAGAGCCGTTATAAGCAGCAGGCCATAAGTTTGAAATTTTCAGTGGGTAATTGGGACAAGGAGATGAGGTAAGTTTTGCGACTGGGAGATAAGGAGATGTTTAGTGGGCAACTCCCTATGCTTGGAAAGGAGGAGCTTTTCTGAGGTAATTAACACCTATAGCCACTGATTAGGAGCTGCAAAATGTTGATATTATGATTTTATCATTTATTCTTTATATATTATCTGAAACATTTTTGTGAAGAAAAACTAGGTTCCTGGTGTTGGTTTATATAGGAGAGGTGGATAAATGCTTGATCCTTTCTCTTCATTTGCCACTTAAAAAAAATGAATTAGTTCTCTAGAATTAGTCTTCTAATGTTGAAGGAGACCATTTTTGTTTCTAACTGGAAGCTTTTACGATCTTCCTCTATCCTTGTAATTCAGGAATTTGATAAGCCTCCGCCCCAGCTCCTCCCCATTAATGCCTGGAACTCCATCTTTAGGCTCAAGTCTTTCTGCAGTTGTGAATTTCTTTTTCTATTTTTTTTCCTGTTGTTTTATCAGTGTTCTTCCTCAGTCTGTTTCTCTCCCTCCACATTAGCCCCACTCATTCACATTTGTTCTTCTGGATCTGAATCTTTGCTTCATGAATCTTGTTATATATGATTTCTTCTTTGTATTATAGTTTTGCTCTGTTTCTGAATATTTCTCCTACTTGATCTATGAGACCATTAACTTGGTCTCAGTAGTGTCCATCTACTTCTTCAATTAGCCATTGAATTTTGATATTTATAAAGCATAATTTAGCTCCTGGGCCTCAAGTCTAATAGTGGGTATTGTAAATGGTGAGTATTGGGGGATGCAGAGGTCACAGTGTCAGGGGCCTCCTGTAGAGGAGTAGGAAGGCCTCAGTTAAGTTGTCCGGTGCCATGTGACTCCTTGGAGGCTGGGAGCCCTGCTAGAACTTTAGAGCATGTAATCTGGTCTGCCCATTTTCTTGAGGTCCCCACCAATTTCCATGGGCCAGGCTGTCTCTAAGAACTGCTGCTTTGTTTTTGCCTGAGAGCTCCTTGCTCCAGTTTTCAGGGCTTTCTTTCTCCTAGAGGGCGGGAACATTATACTAGTTGCTTTTATCTGGACACTGAGACCTTGGCTTACCCTTCTGACCCACTTGGATGCTGATCTTAATAATCACTCAGGGAGAGGTAATTGGTATTTGGATTGGATTTGGGAAGGGAAGACTGCAGGGATGCAATCAAGCTACCATTTTTTCCTGAGCCTCTTGGAAGTTCTTAAATTATATATTTCTAAACTGTTGGAGCACCCCATACAGACCTTTTTTTAGATGAGGGATTTGCCACAGGTATCTGAAAAATAATATTCTTTTCACCTCCTTATCTAGTTTACTATTATACCTCCTATTCTTTGCTTAAGTTTCCCCTTCTCAGTGATGCCTACACTGACTTCCCTATTTATATTGTGACTTCTGTGTCCTGTCCTGGCAACTCTAATTTCCTCCTTCCCTGCTATATTTTTTTCCCCTATCTCTTAGCATTATCTAGAATTACGAGATAATCTATTTACTGTGTTTGGTGATGTGCTTAGGACATCTGACACCCAGAAGGAATAATTGTTTAATACTTTTTCCTCTTAAATTATGAGATTATTTTCAGAAATAATCATGAAATTGAATTAGAAATAATATTCACTTATTATGCAGACAGTGAAAATTTTCTTTTATTGAGGTTTGTTGTTATAATCATGCTGGTTAAAATAAATAGAAAATGTACATTATAGTATAAGTTAGGAAAAATCCCACAACTCTTTAGCCAGTTGTTTTTATGTCTAGTTGATTGTTTAAACTTTGATTCTCCAGTTGCAGACTGATACAGGCAGTCCCCATGTTATGAATAAGGTAAGTTCTGTAGGGTTTGTTCTTAAATTGAATTTGTATGTAAGTTGGAACAAGTACATTTATGTATTAACTGTAATAACCTCTGTTCTTAAATGTGAGTAGTCCTGTCAGTTGAGTGATTTTAACTCAAGGACTCACTGTAATAGCCTCTGTTCATAACTACAAGTTGCACATAAGTTGGGTGTTTCTAACTCAGGGACTGCCTCTATTTTATGTAGTTTTCCATCAACTAATAAGTGAGTTTTTTTAAGGAAAACTGAACACTTCCAAAAGATACAATGTAAGTAACTTGCAAAATTACTGATATGTTTTATTCTCTTTTAATGCTCTAGTCTTAAACACTTAACAATTTGAAAAGAATATATTTTAATGGTTAAAGGTATTGTTCAAATTTAGTAAAATGTTTTGATTATAAACTAAAATTTTACTTACTTAACAAAATGTTACATCTTGCTGTTTATATTTCATTGTTTTAAATTTTAAACACAAACATAAATATCAGAAGTTCCCCTAAAATGATAGGATTTGAATAACTCAAGTCTGTTTCTAAGTCTTTACAGTCATGGTTCTATCTTTATTTTGAATCTACCATTTAAATGCAGAAGAATGTGGTACCACAGGGTTGGAGAAGTGACTGCGTCCTAAGAAAGGGTTGGAAATAAGAACTTCATATTCAGCAGCCTCCAAGTATAACAAAGTATTGTGAACTACTCCTAAAACAAATGTGTATGGCTAAGTTTACGTGTATAGGAGCCAGTTCTAACTGGGAGTTGTCCCAATGTTTCTATGTGGAAAAAGGTTTATTTAAGAATAAATAATAAAAATATGATATTTTGGGTGGCGCCTGTGGCTCAAGGAGCAGGGCGCCGGCCCCAGCCAAAAACTGCAACAACGACAACAAAAATCTGATATTTTGAAGTTAACAAATATATTATTAAACTCAGGTCTGGATACAGTGGCTCATGCCAGTAGTTCCAACACTTTGGGAGACCAAGGTGGAAGGATTGAATCCTGGAGTTCAAAACCAGCCTGGGCAACATGGCAAGACCCTACTTCTATAAAAAATAAATAATTAGCTAGGCACAGTAGTGCACATCTGTAGTCCTTACCTATTTGGGAGGCTGATAAAGGAGATTGTTTGAGCCCAGGTAAAGGTTTCAATGAGCTATGATTGCTCACTGTACCCTACCCTGGGTGACAGAACAAGATCCTGTCTCTACAGGAAAAAACCAAAACAACTCAGCACTAACTACAGTCATTATTTAGAACCTAGACAGTGGTTCTCAACCTGTGGGTCATGACTCCTTTGTAACCATGAAAATACATCCTTCATATCGGATATTTACATTACGATTCATAACAGTAGCAAAATTACAGTTATGAAGTAGCAACGAAAAAAATTTTATGGTCGAGGATCACCACAACATGAGGAACTATATTAAAGGGTCGCAGCATTAGGAAGGTTGAGAACCACTGACCTAGACCAACAAAAGATTTTTTTAGAAAGGAATATTTTATTACTGACATTGTTTAAAATTGCTGGTACGTGGTGGTAGTGCAAAGCAGATTAATTTGTTAGTGTTGTTATTATTTATGAATTTTCTACAGACTAAGCATTCCTCTATTACCTGTGTCTGGGGTGGACAACTCCCACAACCCCACCCTTAGTAGGTCAATAATTATATTTGTTGTTTGTTGTTGTATGTACCCTTGCTCTGCATGGCCACCCCACTTCAGCTGTATTAGGGCAGGGACCTTTGTTCTGTTCAATGATTTATCACATCTAGAATAATTGGCATCTAATAGGTTCTCAATAAATATTTGTTGACTAAATGAATGAAGCTCAAGGTCAGAGGTTTTCCTTCTATATGTTTTCTCAAACTACTTGTAAGAGGGTTCAGTATATAGCAGGTACTGTTATTGTTAATTCACTGGCTTTAATACTTGGTATATGGTCTCTCTGAAGCCTTGCATTTCTACATGAATTTTAGAATTAGCATTTTAGAATTTGATTGATTGAATTTGATCTCTCAACTGTAGGAGAATTAACATCAGTACTAGTTTCTTATTGCTGCTATAACAAACTAACACAAACTCAGAGGCTTAAAGCAACTTAGATTTATTAGCTTATAGTTCCAGACGTCAGATGTTTGAAATGGGTTTTATATGGCTAAAGTCAAGGTGTCATCAGGGCTGCATTCCTTCTGGGAGCTCAAGAATTCATCTCTTGCTTTCTCTAATATGTAGAAACAGTGGCATTCTTAGCCACCTGCCTTCTGTCTTCAATGCCAGCAGTTACTTTATCTCCTCAGACTCTTTTTGCCTCACTCTTTCCCTTATAAGGACCCTTGTGATTATAATAGGTCCACCTGGATAATACGAGATAATCTCATCTCAAAATCCTTAACTTACTTACATATATAACGTCCCTTTTGGCATGTAAACACATCCATAGGTTCTAGGTATTAGAACATGGAAATATTTGGGGGACTATTATTTTGAATACCACACCATCTTGATAATATTAAATCCTCCCATCTTTGAATAAAGTATTGTCTGCTTATGTTTGTGTGTTCTGAGGACAGAAATCCTCAGTGTGTTCATTTCACTTTTGTCATGTTTATTCCTAAGTATTTCATATTTTTATGCTATTGTAAATTTGAGGCTTTTAAAATTTCAAGTTCTAGTTCTTTACAAGTATATATAACTATAATTGGTTTACATTGATTGATGTTGTATTCTGCAACCTTTCCAAAATTCATACTAATTCTAGTAAAATCATTTGGATTTCCTACACAGATGATCATGTTGTCTATGAGTAGAGATAGTTTTACTTTTTCTTTTCCCATCTGGATGCTTTTTCTTTCTTTTTCCTATCTGTTGACAGTGCTTAGAGCTGAATAGAAGTAGTGTGAGTGGACACCTTGTTTTGCTTATCTTAGGGAGAAAGATTTTAGTCTTTAACCATAAAGTGTGAAATCAACCATAGGTTTTTTATAAATGCCCTTTATCAGCTTGAAGAAATTCCTTGTATTACTAGTTTGCTGAGTTTTAAAATCAGGAATGGATTTTGGATTTTGTCAAATGCTTTTCCTGTCCTCTGTCATCTGTTAAGGTGATCATATGGCTTTTCCTTTTTAGTATGTTAACATGGTGAAATACATTTCCACAATACTTCCTAATTTCCCTTTTCATTTCTTATTTATCTATAGATTACTTAGAAGTATGTTACATAGTTTCAAAATATTTGGAGGATTTTTCAGATATATTTCTATTACTGATTTCTAATTTAATTTGTACTCATAGAATATACTTCTGAATTTACCAAATCTTGTCCTGTGGCCCAGAATGTGGTCTTTGTAAATAGTCTGTGTATACTTGAGAAGACTGTGTTGGGTAGAGTATTCTGTGACTGTCGGCAGTCGTGTTGGTTGATATTGTTACTCAAGTCTACTGTATACTTGTTGATTCTCTATGTACTTGTTCTCAGTTATTGAAAGAGGGGTATTAAAATCTCTAACTCTAATCGTGAACTTGTCTGTTTCTCCTTACAGTCCTATCAGATATTGTTTCATGTGTTTTCAATTTTTATTATTGGAGGTATAAATGTTTAGGATGATTATTGATTAATTTACCCAGTTATTATAAAATCACCTTCTTTATACCTTTTGATACTTTTGTATAATGTTAATATAGTCACGTGACTTTCTTCTGGCTAGCATTTGCATGTTATACTTTTTTTTCTTAATTTTTTTTTTTTTTTTGAGACAGTCTCACTTTGTCACTCTTGGTAGAGTGCTATGGCGTCACAGCTCACAGCAACCTCAAACTCTTGGGCTTAAGCGAGTCTCTTGCTTCAGTCTCCCAAGTAGCTGGGACTACAGGTGACAGCCACATTGTCTGGCTATTTTTTGTTGCAATCATCGTCATTGTTTGGCAGGCCCGGGCTGGATTCAAACCCACCAGCTCTGGTGTATATGGCTGGTGCCTTAGCTGCTCGAACTACAGATGCCGAGCCTGTCTTTTTGTTTTTTGCTCATGTTCTCATATTTCAAGTGTAGGTGACATACAGCTGCATCTTGTCTTTTTATCTAATCTGACAACCTCTGCTTTAATTGGGATATTTCAACTATTTTTTTATACATTTAATGTGATTATTGATAGGATTAGGTTTAAGTGTATCATCTTGCTGTTTGTTTTGTATTTTTACCATCCATTCTTTACTCCTTTTAAATTTTGATCCTGCCCTGTTTTGGATTAATTGAATATTATTTATAATCCCACTTACCAATTTTCTTTTAAAGATAAATAATAAATATATTTTTACATACGCATATTTACCCATGTAATTAATATTGCCAGAGTTCTTTATTGCTTTGTGGAATAGTAGAGATCTCAGTTTTCATCTGGTATCATTTGCCTTCTGCCCAAAGAATTTCCTTTAATATTTCTTTCAGCGCAGCTCTGCTGCTGATGAGTTCTTTTAAAAAACATCTTTATTTTCTTTGAAAATTTTGCATCTTAATCTGGTGCATTTGTCTGGAATTTTATATTCACTTATCCATTTAACAAAATATTGGGTGCCTATAATGTGCCAGGCCGTATCCTAGGCATTTGAGTGTATTGTAGTGACCCAAACGAGGGGAAAAAAATCTCTATCTTAATGGAGCTTAAATTCTGCTCAGGGTAGATGGAGAACAAATAAGCAATATAAAGTAACAAGAAAAAAGTTGTAAGAACTCTGGAGAAAAGCAAAACTTGAAGAAGGGAATAGCAATAGTCTGGTTTGAGTGCGTTTTCAGCATGATGGTGAGAAAAGTTGTATCTGCAAAGATGGCATTTAAGCAAAGACCTGATAAAGATGGAGTGAGTCATGTGGAAATCTAAGAGGCGAGAATTTCAGATTAGAAGATCTGGAAGAGCAATGATAAGAGCCCTGAGGTTTATAGTCATCAGCGTGCCCAGAGGGTTCAAGAGCAGTGATGGGGCCAGTGTGGCTGATCAGAGTGCACAGGGAGTGGGTGGTAGAGGATGAGAGCAGAGAAGCTGTGGAAGGCTAGACTCCTTGCAAGAGTTTCTGAATGAGATGGACAGCTGCTGCAGGGACCTGAGCTGGAAGTGACGTGATCTGACTTAACTTTAAAACACTTTACACTCTGGCAACTGTATTGAGAATAAACTGTGTGTTGGAAAAGAGAAGAAAGAACGAAAAATGGAGAAGCCAGTTAGGAGATTGTTGTTATAATCCAGCTAGAGAGATGACACTCAGGTGAGACCTATAAGGGGTGGGTAGATTCTGGATATTTTGAAGGTAGATATGAAGGATTCGCTGATGACTTACATATGGGTATGAGAAAAGGAGAAGAGGAGTTGAGAATAATTCCATGGTTTTAGCCTAAAGAAGTGGAAGGATAGAATTATTTTCTGAAGTGAGAAAACTTTGGGAGTCAAATGCCTACAACAGCCTAGCCATGTGGTAGGTGCTTTGTAAATCATGAATGAATAATGAATGAGAAGGGTAGGAATTCACATTAGGGACTCTTATACCTTTACACAGAGATGTTACTTGAGCAATTAGATGTCATAATTTAGAGAGTAGGTAATAAGTCTAAACTGGGATTCTCCTGGAAGTCATAGACTGTCACTTGAAAAAATTTTAAAATTATAAAATCTGGGAAGAATTCAAATCTTTATAATATTGTATTTCTATCCAACAAGAGACATAAATAAGAATATTTATAACAGCATTATTTGTAGTAGACCTAAACTGGAAAGAAATATTCACCAACCCCTCCCCACAAAAAAAAGAAATTGTGGTATCATCATAGTATGGTATTATACAATAATGAAAATGAACGTACATATAACACAATTGATGAAGCCAAACATAATTCTTTCTAGATGATTTCACTCATAAAAATAAAACCGAATTATGGTGCTAAAGGTCAGGATGAAGATTATTTTAGGGGAGGAGGAAGCAGGTTACTTTATATTTACTTATTTGTATCTGTCTATCCTGACTTAAAGACACCACTAGGGAACCTTCTGAAAGACTTGTAATGTTCAATTTCCTCGCCTGGGCAATGATGATGTATTTGTTTTGTCATCATCCATTGAGCTGTACATTTATGTTTTGGATACTCTTTAGTAGGCATGTTCCATTTATAAAAAATAAAAAATTAAATCGTCATGTTAACTTATTGCTTTCTAAATAATTTAGTTGCTTTCCAAAGCAACTCATATTGCTTTCCAAAGGATTTAGTTGAAAGTCTAGAATTGTCATGTTAACATATTGCTTTTCAAAGAATTTAGTTGAAAGTCTAGGATTTAGACTCTAGTTTTGGGCTTTTCCTCTGGTTCAAAGTGGTCATAAGACATACAAAATAATCCATTTAAACTATGATGGGAAGAGTGTTATGAAAAGGACCATGTTCTGAATACTGAGAAGGAGGCACAGTTTTAACGATGAAAGGAGTTAGTGCAAGCTTAGTAAGCTGTCTCCCTTGACATCTAAAATGTTATTTGATTTTTAAGTTTGGAATTTAAAATTAGAGAGAACTCAGTAAGAAATCTCAAATTTAAAAATAATTTAAGTTTCAAATATAACATTAAAACTCCAAACCTCACATTTGAAACTATAAGACAGAGTATTTCTCAATACAATGTGGTAACCTTACAAAAATAGACCTAAGTTGAATTAAGTCTGTGTTAGTTATTTTGAACTTTGAGCATTAAGGTGAGTATATGAGTTCTTATGATTTGAGTGTTTCCCCTCCAAAATTTATTAATGATATTAAAGCCACCTATAGACAAGTTACTTAAGATCCAATCCCACTCCAATATATGTGTCAGTTGTGTCCTCCCTGTCATTTGGCTTTAAGTGCTTCAGTTAGATGACATCTAATAAGATAAAAGATGAGAGTGAGTAAGGCAAAGGTCATTGAGGTTGAAGATAAAGGAAGAGAAAGTACGATTTACCAACATAGATGGTGAAGTTTCAGGAAGTTTTATCAACTGAAGATCAAATCTCAGTGGGACTATCCCTCAAAAGGTTAGCGTGATTGTAGGCTGCACTATTGCAAGTATGGGAGATAATTAGACTATACTGAGAGGGTGATAAGTTTGTGGCACTGTGTTTTAAGAATGACATTGACAAAGTAAGCTCATCCAAAGGCTTAGGGGGTTGTGAAAAATGGGTTACATGGCTGAGAAAATTGGACTTGAACTCTCACAGCAGTCCTGTAAGTAAGGCATTATCTCCATTTTACAGAAAAGAAATTGAAGCTCAGAGAGTTAAAGCGTAACTGAAAAGTGGTTGGCTCAGGACTCACAGCTCTTGATTCTTAATCTGGTTTTCTTTCTGTTTCAGAATACTGGTTTTTAATTTTGTCTTTAAAAACATGTATATATTGATAGGCTAATTAATAGCTGGGCTTTTAAAATGTGGAGAAACCTGAAGATGATATTATCTAAAGATTAAATAAAAGGGAACATTCATGGTGGGAAGATCAATATGAGCAAATAGTTTGGTTATCAGTATTCTACATTTAGCAATATTATAGAAATGTATTGTCTTTTACATATTTCTCTTTCTCTTTTTTCAAGGTCTTTGACTCCAATGAAGAATCTGGGTATCTTGTTCTCACCATAGTTATATCAGGTCATTTCTTCATTTCCCAAGGACAGACACTACTGGTAGGTTTTGTGCGTAATAGTTTAATATGCAAATATTTGTTTATACTCTTAGCTTTACATGAATTGTATCCTCAAGCTTCTTCAGTCTCACTGAAATTTATCAAGGTCAACAGGTTAAGCATTTCTCAGATGTGCTATAATAGTGGGAAATACAGAAATATACCAAATATTGGCTCAGCTCCTATAGCACAGTGGCTAGTGCACCAGCCACATACACTGAAGGTGGCAAGTTCGAGCCCAGGCCGGGCCTGCCAAACGCCGGGTGTTGTGGTGGGTGCCTGTAGTCCCAGCTACTTGGGAGGCTGAGGCAAGAGAATCACTTAAGCCCAAGAGTTAGAGATTGCTGTGAGCAGCTGTGACACCATGGCACTCTACCAAGGGCGACATAGTGAAATTCTATCTCAAAAAAAAAGAAAGAAAGAAAGAAATATACTGAATATTGTTGACCTAAAGGGTTTTGGGATTTTTGGGGAGTCAAAATGGACCTAGGTATGATAAAAGATTCTTAATTGGTGAGACTGAGTTGAAGATAGGCTAGATTTATAAACATGAGCATGGGGGGGTTTCCAAACAGGGAAAATAGCATATGCAGAGGGAGATAGATTTGAGGAAATAGCCAAAAGAAAACAAAAAGTATGCTATTATTAATTGGTAGAGCCTGCCACAAAACTCTAGATTTATAAAGATGCACATGTTCTTTATTCTTTATTTATACACTTTCAGAAAATTTGGAATGAAGAAATAAGAATCACCTGACTTGAAAATTTAGATTTAATTTGGTATATAGAAACAAAATGAATTAAGAAATAAGATAATTGTTAACGTCCAATCAAAGAATTTGTACAAGAAAGGAAATATTAATATAATTTAGCTGTGGATGTCTACACAGATATAAATTCATATAACAAATATTTACTGAATATCTACATAGGCATAATTTAGCAAATATGTATTGAGTGATACATATACTAGACACTTTTGGTGATGCTAGGGATATAGCAGTGAACAGCAAAGATAAAATCCCTATTGTCATTCTAGTGGGAGAAACAGCAGTAAGCAAATAGGTCAAATACATTTAAAAGACATTAATTTTTGGTGACTCCCTTACATGTTCTATTATGATATGATGGCAGGATCCCACATGTGCATACTGTAGTGATTCATCTTTCCACTTCAGTGAAATACAGCCTTATCATTGAATGTGAGGTGACCTGCAAAGTCATGTTTGTGTTCCTTGTGACTTTGAAATGTAGCACAAGTTGTACTATTTTGCTTTATCTGTCATTGTCAGGGTCTGCATCAGTTGCAAGAGATAAGGTTTCTTCAGTTGCTAACAAAGAGTACCTCAGACAGTAGACAGAGGGACGCCTAGTGCACAGTCAGTTCTCCCTGTCAGTATCATGAGTTTTTCTGAATGGTGATGTTAACACAGTTTGACTCCCTTAGGCAAAGGGACCACCCCATGCTTTGTCTGTGCTTTATCTTTTTGCACCAGTGGTAAATGTTGCTGACAAATGGGTAGAAGCTTCTTTGTCTCATTCCTAGAATGATTTTGCGCTTACAGTTATAAAAACAAGTTTATCAAATTCCATCGTACCCACTACTGAGAAATAACGACGGTTAAGTCTCCAAGTTGGAGCATATTGCGCATGCGCCTCCTAATGATGTTTCGTTAGTGGAGGATGGCATATGTGACGGTGGTCCCGTAAGATTTTTTTTTTTAATTTTTTTTCCATCAGGTTTTGATGGAGCCAAAGAGTTCCTATCACCTAGTGACATCTTGAAATCCTGACTCTGTGTAGGCTTGGGCTAATGTATGTGTTTGTGACTTAGTGTTTTGTGTGGTATGTGTGAATGATAGGGTACTGGACTCTGTCACCCATACTAGAGTGCACTGTTGTCATCATAGCTCACAACAACCCTGAAACTCCTGGGCTCAAGCGATCCTCCTGCCTCAGCCTCCCGAGTAGCTGGGACTGCAGGCGCCCATCACAGTGCCCAGCTAGTTTTTCTGTTTTCAGTAGAGATGGGGTCTCACTCTTGCTCAGGCTATTCTCTAACTCCTAAGTTCAAGCAAGCCACCTGCCTTGGCCTCCCGGAGTGCTAAGATGAGCCACTTGCACTTGGCTTCTTTCTTTCCTTTTTATTGTTTTTATTTTTGGCAGAGTCTCCCTCTTGTGACCCTGGCTAGAGTACAGAGGTGTCATCATAGCTCACAGAAGCCCTGAAACTCAAGCTATCCTCCTGCCCCAACTGCCGGAGTAGCTGGAACTACCAGGCACCTGCCACAAGGCCCAGCTAATTCTTCTGTTTTTTGTAGAGAGGAGGTCTTGTCTTGCTCAGGCTGGTCTTGAACTCCTTAGCTCAAACAATCCTACTATCTCGGCCTCACAGCATGCTAGGATTACAGGCATGAGCCACTGTGCCAGGCCTGTGTCATAGTTTTTAACATAAACATTTAACAAGTTAAAATATATTTTTTAAATAGAAAAATATTTTCAGGGTGGCGCCTATAGCTCAGTGGGTAGAGCGCTGGTCATATACACTGGGGCTGATGGGTTCAAAACCGGCCCGGGTCTGCTAAAACCCACAATAATAACTGCAACAAAAAAAAATAGCCAGACTTTGTGGCGGGTACCTGTAGTCTCAGCTACTTGGGGAGACTGAGGCAAGAGAATCGCTTAAGCCCAAGAACGGGAGGTTGCTGTGAGCTGTGATGCCACAGCACTCTACCAAGGGCAACAGCTTGAGACTCTACCTCAAATCAAAAGAAAAAAAGAAAATATGTTTATACCATATGTGTGTGTTAAGCTAAGTGTTATTACAAAAGAGTCAAACAAAGTTTTCAAAAATTTAGAAGTTTATGAAGTAGAAATGTTATAGTAAGCTAAGGTTAATTTATTGTTGAAGAAAGACAAATATTTTTTATAAATTAATGAGGCGTAAGTGCACAGTTTGTAAAGTCTACAGTAGTGTCCTAGGTCTTCACATTTACTCACTGACTCACCCAGAGCAGCGTCTAGTCCTGCAAGCTCCATTCATGTTGTTCTCAAGACAGATGTACCTTTTTTTTTATATTTTTCATTTTTTATTTTAGTTTTTAAATTTCAGATTAATATGAAGGTACAAAATGATTAGGTTACAATATTTGGATTTGTTAGGTAAAATTCCAGTTGTAGTTTTGTCCTGCACCCAGGAGGTATGCCACATACCTTTACATTATGCCCATTTGGTGGGAGCACCCCAATGGCCCCCCTCCTCCCCCTGCACATCTCCCTACCCCCAATTTGAATTGCGTTTTTCTCTGTTTGGACATATATTAGTTGATCTGCTGGTTTCATATTAGTATTGAGTACACTGGATACTTGCTCTTCCATTCTCGTCATACTTTATTAAGAATGTGTTTCAATTCCATCCCATTTTGTATCTTTTATCATATTTTTATTATACCTTTTTTATATTTAATGATGTTTAGATTTACAAATACTTAGCATTGTGTTACAGTTGCCTGCAGTAGTCAGTACAGTCACATTCTGTACAGGCTTGTAGCCTGGGAGCGTAGACTATACCATATAGCCTAGGTGTGTAGCAGGTACCCATCCAAGTTTGTGTAAGTACACTCTATGATGTTTGCACGATGAAATTGTCTAATGACACATTTCTCAGAACATATCCCTGTTGTTAAGTGATATGTGACTGTACGTATATAACATAGATACTAAGTAATATTTTTAAAATTCTGAAGTTTTTTTCATAAATCACTTTTTTTTTTTTTGGCAGTTTTTGGCCGGGGCCGGGTTTGAACCCGCCACCTTTGGTATATGGGGCCGGCGCCCTACTCCTTTGAGTCACAGGCCTCACCCACAAATCACTTTTATTGAGGTATAATTTTTTTTTTTTTTTTTTGAGACAGAGCCTCAAGCTGTCACCCTGCATAGAGTGCTGGGCTCAAGCGAGTCTCTTGCCTCCACCTCCCAAGTAGCTGGGACTACAGGCACCCGCCACAATGCCCGGCCATTTTTTGGTTGAAGCCGTCATTGTTGTTTGGCAGGCCCGGGCTGGATTCGAATCCGCCAGCTCAGGTGTACATGGCTGGCACCTTAGCCTGTTGAGCCACAGGTGCCGAGCCTATTGAGCTATAATTTATATAAGATAAAATTCACTAATTTTGAGTGTTCAATATGATGTGTTACATAGGGTCTTGCTATATAGTTCAAGCTTGTCTTAAACTCTTGTCTTCAAGTGATCCTTCTACACAGGACTCCCAAAGTGCTGGAATTACAGGTGTGAGAATTACCACTGCACCTGGTCCCATGTAACCACCACCAGAAACATGATACAGAACATTTTAATTAACATGAGAAGTTTTCTTCTACCCTTTGTAGTCAGTCCCTAGCACCTAACACCACTGATGTTTTCCATCAAGTTTCTTGCCTTCTCTTTTTTCTTAATTAACTTTTATTTATTTTTTAATTGACAGGTAAAATCGTATGTATGTACTGTGTACAACATTGTTTGAAGAATATATACATTGCGGAATGACTAAATTTAGCTAATTAACATGTTACCTTATTATAGTCTTGCTTTTCTAGAATGCATGTATTAGAAACATATGATACGTAGTCTTTTACGTCTGGCTTCTTCCACTTAGCATAATGATTCTGAGATTCATCCATGTTGTTATGTGTTATCAGTAAGTAGTTAGTTTCTTTTTGTTACTCACCAACTCAACAGTATTTATTTGTATGGAGAAACCTAATTTGCTTATCCATTCAAGTACTGATGGACAGTTGGGTTGTTTCTATTTATTGGCTACTATGAATAACACTGGTGAATTTCTATATACTAGCCTTTGTATAGGCATGTGTTTTCACTTCAGTAAATGCCCATAAAGGAACTGCTGAGTCATATAGTATGTCTGTATTTAACTTTATAAGAGAACACAAAACTGTTTTCCAAAGTTGCATTCCCATAAGCAATGTATAAGGTTCCAGATATTCTACATCCTAACCCCCACTAGGTACTGTCAGTCTTTTTAATTTCAACTATCCGAGTGAGGGTAGTAATAGTTCATGATGGTTTTGAGCCACTTTTTTTAGTGACTAATGATGTTGAGCACCTTCTCAATCGAATTGCTTGTCATCGTCTATTTGAATATAAGAGTTCTTATTCTGGTTATAGCTCTTTTATTAAAAATTTGTTCTGCAAACATTTATCCCAGTTTGTGGCTTATCTTTTCTTAGTGTCTTTTGAAGAGCAGAAGTTTAAATTTTTGCGGTCCATCTTTTTTTTCTCTTGTGGTTCATCCATTTTGTTTGGTTTTTTATCTTTTTTTATTTTGAGACAAGGCCTTGCTCATATCATCATAGTTTACTGCAAACTCAAACTTCTGGGCTCTCCAAGTAGCTAGGACTGCAGGCACATGCCAGCATGCTGGGCTAATTAAAAAAAATTGAGAGATGGGATCTCACTGTTGCCTAGGCTGGTTCATCCTTTTTGTATACTGTTTAAGAAATTATTATCTACTGGATAGCAAAGATTTTCTTCTAGAAGTTTTATAGTGTTAGCTCTTACATTTAGGCCCACGGTTCATTATGAATTTTTTAGTCTTATTTAATAATAATATTATTCTGTATAGAGTCCCTTCTTCCCCACAGTTAAAGTAATGTGGTATTAATAAAATTACTATATTATAGAATATAATAATGGATCTTAGTGAATTTAATTCAGGAACAATTAAATTTTTAATATGTGGTAAAAGTTAAGTTTGGGGTTTTCTTTGTGCATGGCTATCAATTGTTTCAGCACCATTTATTGAAAAAAATCAGCTTTTCTTCATTGAATTACCTTGGCATCTTCATTAAAAGTCAATTTTCAAAGTACATGTTGGTTTATTCTTGATTTTATGTTTTTAAATTTTTAGTTAAAAAATACATGTGTATGGTCTTACTCTATCACCCAGGCTGGAGTGCAGAGGCACAATCATAGCTCACTGAAGCCTTGAACTCCTAGGCTTGAGCGATTCTCCTGCCTTAGCCTCCTGAGTAGCTAGGATTACAGTTGTATGCCACCATACAAGTTTTTTTTTTTTTTTGAGACAGAGCCTCAAGTTGTCACCCTGGATAGAATGCTGTGGCATCACAGCTCACAGCAACCTCCAATTCCTGGGCTCAAGTGAGTCTCCTGCCTCTGCCTCCCAAGTAGCTGGGACTATAGGCACCCGCCACAACTTCTGGCCATTTTTTGGTTGCAGCCACCATTGTTATTTGGTGGGCCCGGGCTGGATTCGAACCCGCAGCTCAGGTGTACGTGGCTGGCGCTTTAGCCCATTGAGCCACAGGCACTGAGCCACCATACAAGTTTTTAATTTTATTTTTATTTTTAAAGACAGGGGCTCACTGTACTGCCCAGGCTGGTCTCAAACTCCTGTCCACAAGCAGTCTTTCTGCCTTGGCCTCCTAAAGTGCTAGGATGATGGGCTTGAACCACTGCACCTGGCTTATTTCTTGACTTTCTTTTCTGTTCTGTTGACCTATGTGTCTATCCTTATTCCAATAACACGCTGTCTTCACTTCCACTTTGTCATAATTTTTGAAATCAGGTAGTGTAATTCCTCTGTGTTTTTTCAAATCTGCTTTGGGTCTTCTAGGTCGTTGCATTGCCATATAAATTTTAGAATTACCTCTTTTTCAAGAAAACTGCTGGAGTTTGGATGGGACTACTTCGAATCTTTAATTGGGGAGAACTGACTTATCTTCTAACTTGTGAGATCTTTAATTTCTCCCATCAGTGTCTTATAATTTCCACAGCACAGGTCTTGCATATACTTTGCTAAATTTATCCACAAGTATTTTTTATGTTATTGTAAATATAATTAAAAAATTTTCAGTATCTGATAGTTAATTGCCAGTGTTTAGAAATACAATTGACTTTTTTTTTTTTTTTTTTTGAGACGGACTCTCACTTTGTTACCCTCTGTAGAGTGCAGTGGCATTACAGCTCACAGCAGCCTCCAACTCTGCATCCATGTTGCAGAAAATGGCTAGATTCCTTCATTTTTGAGGCTAACAGTCTGTTGTGTGTGTGCATGTATCACCATTTCTTTATCCATTCATTTATTGATGGATGCTTAAGTTGTTTCCATATTTTGGCTGCTATGAATAAGGCTACAGAAAACATGGAGTACAGATATCTATTTTTTTCCTTTATTTATTGGTTGATTGATTGTTTCAGACAGAGTCTCACTTTGTGGCCCTCGGTAGAGTGCCGTGGTGTCATAGCTCACAGCAACCTCCAACTCTTGGGCTTATGCGATTCTCCTGCCTCAGCCCCCTGACTGTAGCTGGGACTACAGGTGCCTACCACAACGCCCTGCTCTTTTTTTGTAGAAACAAGGTCTCACTTCTGGCTCAGGCTGGTCTGGAATCCCTGAGCTCAGAGCAGTCCACCCACCTCAGCCTCCCAGAATGCTAGGATTATAGGCATGAGCCAACATGCCCGGCCACAGATATTTTTTGAAATACTGATTTAATTTCCTTTGGATATACATACAGAAGTGAGATTATTGGATCATATGGTAGTTTTATTTTTAAATTTTTGAGGAAATTCCATACTATTTTTTATGATGGCTGTACCAATTTACATCCCTACCAACAGTGTACGAGAGTTCCCTGTTCTCCACATCCTTGCCAATACTTGTTATCTTTTCTTAGCTGTCCTGAGAAGTGTGAGGTGATGTCTCCTTGTATGGATTTGCATTTCCCAGATGATTAGTAATGTTGAACATTTTTTTTATATACCTCCTGGTCATTTATATGTTTTTATATACCTACTGGTCATTTATATGTTGTCTTTAGAAAAATGTCCATTCAGGTCCCTTGCCAATTTTTAATTGCTTTTTTCTTTTTATTATTATTTTTTGAAACAGAGTCTCAAGCTGTTGCCCTTGGTAGAGTGCCATGGCATCACAGCTCACAGCAACCTCAAACTCTTGGGCTTAAGCGATTCTCTTTCTTGCCTCAGCCTCTCAAGTAGCTGGGACCACAGGCATACAGGCACCTGCAGCGATGCCTGGCTGTTTGTTTTTTTTTTTTTTTTTTTTTGCAGTTGTCATTGTTGTTCGAGCTGGCCGTGGCCAGGTTCGAACCCACCAGCCTCAGTGTACATGGCCGGCGCCCGACTGAACTACAGGCACCACCTGCTTTTCTACTTTTTGCTCTACAAAGTTGTTTGAATTACTTATATGTGTTATATATTAACCTGTTATCATAATTACAGTTTAGGAAATATTTTTCCTATTCTATAGATTGCCCTTTGATTTTGCTGATTGTTTTCTTTGCTGTGGTTTGAGAGTTTTTAATGATGAATAGGGGCAGATTTTGTTGATTTTTCTTTTCTTCAGTTCTATTAGTAATTATACATTTTAAGAATATTCAGTTCTTACTGGATCAAACTTTATTATAGAAGTATTTTTTTAAAATTTTGGTCAGGCGTGGTAGGTCACACCTGTAATCCTAGCATTCTGGGAGGGTCAACCAGGTGGATTGCCTGAGCTCAGGAGTTCGAGACCAACCTGAGCAAAAGCAAGACCTTGTCTCTACTAATAATGAAAAAAACTAGCCGGGCATCATGGTGAGTGTCTATAGTCTTGGCTACTTGGGAGGCTGAGGCAAGAGGATCACTTGAGCCCAAGAGTTTGAGGTTGCTGTGAGATAGGATGCCACCACACTTCACCCAGTGCAACAGAGTGAGACTGTGTCTCAAAAAAAAAAAAATTATGTACATGTGTGAGAGTGATAAAAATAAGAATATATATTTAAAAAATACTTTACCTTCTAAATAAAAGAATACTTTTCCTCCGTTCACACATTTTATTCAGTGTTTGGGGGTTCCTCAAGAGCCAACACACAGAAGAGCAACATATTTGGATGACAACATGAATCTTTGTGATTTTATGTTAGCATTGCATTTACACACTCTTTCTCATACTAATCTGGGTCGCTATATTTTTAGAATTTTTCTCATAAAAGGTAGCAACAGGATGGTCATGGAAAGTTTTAGCCACTTCTTAGTATAAGAATTCAATTGCTGGCATGTATTAAAATGGTGCTATATTTATACTCTCAAAGTTTTGTGGAAGCTGCACAAACCCTCTTTAAAAAAAATTTCTTTCATGGAAAATGATGGTGAGGGGCCCAGTAACAGCTCCATGTGTGATTTTTATGCAAAAATCAAAACTGGTCGACACAGCTTTGGGCTTTCTGCTTGGTCCTGGGAAGCTATTTGAATTTAATTTCCCCTAAACTTTACAGGTCTCTGATTGCTACTCCCTGTGAGGACCATGGGATCTTAATGCTTCAGATTAAACTACATGCATGGTGTCTGGTAATAGCACAGGTTTCTGTTTTGCTTGTTCATTTGGCATCTGCATGCTTCTAGGGATGTCACTGCCAGAGGGCTTTGTGCAGACTTGCCACTAGCCTGTTCTGTTGTTGCTGGTGTCAGAAGGTTGGTATAGCAAGAAGGCTGAGATCCCTTAGTGCCCCACCCTCAGTCTTCCTTGGACTTGGGCTCTACTGGTTCCCCTTTCCAATCATGGCATTTTGAACAAATTCTCCATTGGCCATTGTGAGCTTTTAAAATTTTCTTCTAATTGTGGCAAATACACATAAAATTTATCATCTTAAAACCATTTTTAAGTATAGATATCAGTGATATTAAGTACATTCACATTGTGAATCACCATCACCACCATCCATCTCTAGAACTCTACATCTTGCAAAACTGAAACTCTTTACCCATTAAACAATGACTATCCCATTCCCTCTTCCCCCTGCTCTTGGTAACCACCATTCTACTTTCTGTCTCTATGAATTTGACTGCTGTTGGTACCTCATGTGGGTTAACAAACAAAGTATTTGTTTCTTTGTGGTTAGTTTGTTTCACTTAGCACAATGTCATCAAGGTTCATCCAGGCTGTAGCATGTGTTATAGTTTCCTTCCTTTTTAAGGTAAATGACATTCTACCATATGGATACACCACATTTTGTTTACCTGTTTATCTACCAATGGACACTTTGGGTTGCTTCCAAGTTTTGGCTTTTGTAAATAATGCTGCTATGAATATGAGTATACAAAACTCTCTTCGAAACCCTGCTTTTAATTCTTTCAGGTATGTACCTATAAGTAGAAATGCTGAATCATGTGGTAATTCTATTTTTAACTCTTTGGGAATTGCCATATTGTTTTCCACAAAGGATCTACCATTTTACATTCCAACCATCAGAGCACAAGGGTTCCAGTTTCTCTATATCCTTGCCAATGCTTGTTTGTCTTTTTTAGTTTTTTGATGGTATCTATCTTAACAAGTATGAATTGGCAATTCACAGTGGTTTTGATTTGCTTTTCTCTCATAATTAATGAGATTGAGCATCTTTTTTTTTTGCTCTCCGGTCGTTTGTATATCTTTGGAGGAATGTCCATTCCATTTTCTTCCTTTTTAAAAAAAAATTAACAGAATTTATTGGTTTTCTTTGAGTGCCTCTGGTTAGGTTTTGGAAAATCTCTTTGGGTTTCTCTGTTTTTAGTTTTGAGCCACTCCAATTTTAAGGCCCTTTTTTTGCTGCTTCAGCTTTTGAGCCTCCTAGGAAACTACAGAGAGTGTCTTGCTCAGGAAGAGGCAGGCTGTTCAGTAATACAGTGGGGAGGGTGTGCCCAACCCCCACTCCCTTTGTCTTCTCAGAGATGTCATAGCTAGTCTCGTGTAGGTTTTTAGGCATCTTTGTCCTCTGTTGATGCTTATCAGCAGTAGCTTTTGTGGACTTTGTCCTTTAGCTCTTTCCGCATGTGTTCTTCATAATTTCAGACCTTGATAGTCAAGGCAACAGTTTAAGCCTCCAGGGATCTGGTGTCCTCTGGCATCGACTGTTCTTGCTTGATTTTTTAGCTGCTGCCTCTGTAGCATGTGTTATAGTTTCCTTCCTTTGCCATTTCCAAAGACAAGAATCTTTTCATGAATTCAGCCTTCTCCATTCCAGGGATATTCTGGTAGCCTTTGATCAGTGTGAATGGGGGCAGGTCCTAGCTGGGCTAGACTGGTTTCTGGATGGCATATCCATGAACAGTCTAGAGGAGAAGACTCCAAGGCTGCAGGCCCTGCTAGTTGGAGGGAACCTTGGAGCGTCCTCTGCCCTACAGCCCAAGGCCTGGGACACTGCTTGGGTCCAGATCAAACCCAGTGCCCTCCATGTGGCCGTCAACAAGGGACTCTAGCTCCCACGAGCCCACTACAACTGCCTCACCCCTTCATGATACAGACTGCCTGTTGAATTTTGTGATTGGGGGTTTGTTGAGTTGTAGGATTGTCTTTACTTAAGCTATAACCATCCTATGCGCACACACATTAACTAGTGAATGTAGCTGTGGGGGGGACATGTCTCAGGTGATCTCCTCTAGTCCAGTCTCTTCTTTCAGCTTAGTCTAGGCATAGATAGCACTCGAGCCCTTTTAGATGGGGACTCGGAAGTGTGGCTTTTCAGGGGAGCAGAGCTCGGCCTTGCTGTGTGCTCTCTTTCCCGTCACTCTTAAATGTTAGGCTGCTCCTGCTTCTCTGCTTCCTGCTTAGTCCTTCTTGGCTTCTCCTGGAGTTTGGGCTCCTGGTGACATGGACTTACCCTTCAGTGGGCTGCCATCTTTTCCCATATCACAAACCCTTTTAAAACAAAATGGAATTCACTTTTTGGAGAAATATCCTCCTTTTGAGATGTCCCCAAATTTAAAAATATATTCTCTTTATAATTATAAGCCTCAAAGATCCACCTTTTATCAGCATCTCCCTTCCGAACCTAGAAGTTATAGAAGACAATGTCTGAAGGTTCTAAAGATATTCAAATGGGAGAAGTTATTTTCTAAGATTTTAGCCTCTATTTCCAGCCACTCCTTTTTATTTCAGTTGGATCAGACCCAGCATGGGTGTCTTCACCTAAATAAAATTATGCCTGAAACAAAGAAGTTAAATTGTCTGGAGACAATTTTAATTCTGTTTATTTGGGGAACAAGGGTCATCCTGTAAATGATGGGGTCTATAGATTTTTGTTTTGTTTTAGTTTCCTTATTATGTTTTCACACCCAGCCCAAATATTCTTCCAGAAGGAATTGTCTTTCTATTTACCAATGAAAGTATTACATTCCTATTTTAATTGAACTCTGGAACCTTCAAACAGTGATTTTAAGGGGGATAATTTAAAAATGTCCAAAGCAGTCTCAACTTCCAAATTTTCTAAAAAAGAAACATTTAGTACAAACTTCAAGTTATTTATACAGTTAAATTCTTTCAATTAAAACCAGTCTTTTCTTTGGTCACTTTTTCAGGACAGATTAAGGAAGACAAAACTCTTCATAACTTTATCACCCCTCTCTTTTTTTAGAACCATTGGCATCAATTTAGTTTCACTGGTGTGTGTTTTGCTGTCTCTCCTATAGAGAGTTGGGTTAGCAAGAGTTAAAGCATTTTACTATTCTCCATTTATAGTCCCACATCTAGTAAACTTCAACTCTCATGTAATGCTTGTGAAGCATACGAAAGCCCTCCACCACATTTCCCTGATTTCCCTCCCCTCCTGGCTTTTTCTGCTTACTTTGGGAACCTGTATGTGAAAAGCCTTACCTTTCCTCTTTTAACTCAGTATTGGGCTCAACTTTTCAGAGGGAGGGGAAGGTCTTAGTCTGTTTGTGCTGCTATAAAGTATCACAGACTTGGTAATTTATAAGCAATCAATAGTTAAACGTCTTAACTAGTTCTAGCATCAACTCAAAAGTGTAGAGTCTAGAGTCTCATCTAAATCAGATATGGGTGAGACTCAAGATAAAATTCATCTTGAGTCAAATAACCCTCAGCTGTGAACCTGTGAAATCAAACAAGTAATATTCTTCCAAAATACAATGGTGGGACAGGCATAGAATAGACATTACCATCCCAATAGGAAAGAAATAGTCAAAAAGAAAAGAATAATAGGTCTCAAGAAAGTCCAAAACCCAATGAGACAAACTTCATTAAGTCTTGAGGCTTGAGAATAATCTTCCTTGACTCAATGTCCTGTCTTCTGCATACACTGTGGGGTGAGGCCCCCACCCTCACAGCTTTGCTGGGCACAGCCCACACAGTAGCTTCTCACAAGTGGGATGCCCGCAGGCTGGGATCACACCCTGATGGCTTTGTAATCGTGAAGTCTCAAGGGTAGCCCCGCTCCCATGCCTTCACTAGTTATTGTTCTAGTGGGGATTCTTTGCAGTGACCCTGCTTCCATGTCTGTGCTAGGCATTGTCTTGGTGGGGACTCTCGAGAGCAGCCTTGCGCTGTGGCCTTTCTGTCTCAGTCTCCAAGGCTCTCTGAGGCATCTTTTGATCTAAGTAGAGGTAGACATGCCTTCAAAGCTTGTACACCTTGTACCTTGCTGCCAAAGTTTGTACACCAGAGCTGCACTTGGACCCACTTGAGCCACGACTGGAGCAGCCAAGGAGCACCACTGCAGAATGCCGAGAGCAGAGCCTTAAGACCGTCCTGGGTTCTGGCACAATGGGCCTGTGCTGGGCATGGCAGCTCCAGAGGTCTAGTTTCCAGAAAGATATGACCTATTTTCATCAAAGACCTCATTGAATGGCCTTTACTGTGGTATATTTCTATCAAGATTCCATTCATAACCACTCAGATAATCTCTAAGACTGGGACTTTCTATAGTTCTCTTTTTTTTGAGTCCTCCCCAGAATCAGCATTCATCCTCTATTCGTTGCAATCTAAGCTTTCCCAGCATTAGCTTTAAAACTGTTGTACCTATTACCCAATCCAAAGCTGCTTTCATGTTTTCAGGTATTTGTTTTAGCTACAGCCCCATTCTCAGTACCAATTTCTATCTTAGTTTGTGCTGCTACAATAAAATAAACAATAGAGATTTATTTTTCACAGTTCTGGAGGCTGGAACATCCAGATCAAGGAGCCTGCTGGAGTGGTGTCAGGTGAGAGCTGCTCCCTGCTTCCAAGATGGTACCTTGTTGCTGTATCTTTTGGAGGGAAGGAAGTCTGTGTTCATGTGGTGGAAAATCAGAAGAGAGTGAACCCACTCCCTCAAGAGCTTTTATGTGGGCCCTGATCCCATTTGTGATGGTTCTTCTATCATGACTTGATTCCCTCTTAAAGGCCCCATGCCTCTGTGAATCCTATTACATTAGCAATTAAGTTTCAACGTAAGAATTTTGGAGGGTGGTTCAGACCACAGCAGAGTCTGTGAATTCCACTCTTACAACTACTCTGGAGAAAAAGTCATTCACCTGGTCTAATCTCTCTGATCTCCACCCAGCCTTTCTCCTGCAGCAGTTCCCTCATTTACCCTCCCAACACTCCTTCCAACTGTGGTGTAGGTGGCAGTGTATCTGTGCCAATCTCACAATGATGTCAACTACAGCATTTCAGGTGATGCAAGGAGAAAGTGCACTTAAACAGCAGCGTTGAGGTTTCTTGCTTAATCGATGAAAGAAGTGGAGTCTTATAAGCAAAGCAATCACATCATGGCTGGAATAGATACACTGAATCTCAGCATAGCTTTTCTTAACCCCATTTTCTGACAACACTGGTTTTAAACAGAATCTGGAAAAGCTCATTTTTTGCTAGGCCATGGTCCCTGCATACTTGGGCCTTACGTCTCCAGAAGAATTTATGTTAACAGCTTCTGAATCCAATGTTTACAAGCATTGGATTCACCTCTGCATTGTTTTCAAAGATAGTTGTTAGTGCTCAGGTGTCCATGAAAATCTTATCAAGCTTTTTAGCATTTTGGAAGTTCACATGGCATCCTTCACATTTTCTGTTGGAATGCTGAAATTTCGTTGTTGGTGTTGGCATTATCTCTAAGAATATTAAATGCGTGTATATTGAAATCAGGCTTTTCTGCCATTGGCTTTCAAAAAAATGAGTTTTATTAGAGTATAATTCATATATAGTATACTTGTTGAGTTCACTGAGTTTTGACAAATATATACAACACCATAATCATAATTTGAAACATTTTTCTTACCCCCAAATTCCCTCATGCCTACCTACCTCCATTTTCAGACAGCCACTTTCCACTCTGCTTTCTGATACTACAGATTAGTTTTGCCTTTGCTAGAAACTGATATAAGTGGAATTATATAATATGTGCTGTTTTGTGTCTGGTTTCTTTTTTTTTTTTTTTTTTGAGACAGAGTCTCACTTTGTTGCCTTTGGTAGAGTGTGGTGACGTCACAGCTCACAGGAACCTCAAACTCTTAGGCTTAAGCAATTCTCTTGCCTCAGCCTCCCAAGTAGCTGGGACTACAGGGGCTTGCCACAACACCTGGCCATATTTTTTATGGCAGTTGTCATTGTTGTTTTAGCTGGCACAGGCCAGGTTCAAATCTGCCAACCCTGTGTATGTGGCTGGTGCCATAACCACTGAACTACGGGTGCTGCCTATGTCTGGCTTCTTTAACTCAGCATGAGGTTTTTGAGATTTGTGCACAATGTTGAGTGTATCATATTCTTTCTTTTGTTGATTAGCATTTCATTTTATGGGTGTATCACAATTTGTTCATCTATTAACCTATTGATGGATATTTGGGTGATTTTTCAAGTTTGGAGCAATTATAAATAAAAGTACTGTGAATGTTTATATATAAATCTCTGTGTATGATCTTAATTTTGTGGGGAGGCTTGGCACCTGTAGCTCAGCGGCTAGGGTGCTGGCCACATACATTGGGGTTGGTGGGTTCGAACCTGACCTGGGCCTGCCAAACAACAATGACAACTACAACACCAACAAAAAAATACAAACCCAGCCCCGGTCACAAACTGCAAAAAAACAAAAACAGAAACAAAACCCCCCAAAATAGCTGGGTGTTGTGGCAGGAGCCTGTAGACCCAGCTATTTGGGAGGCCGAGGCAAGAGAATTGCTTAAGCCCAAGAGTTGGAGGTTGCTGTGAGCTGTGACTCTACGGCACTCTACTGAGGGTGACAAAGTGAAACTTTGTTTCAAAAAAAATAAAATAAAATTGTTGGGCGGCACCTGTGGCTTAAAGGAGTAGGGGGCTGGCACCATATGCCAGAGGGAAGTGGCGTGTTCAAACCCAGCCCTGGCCAAAAACTGCAAAAAAGCCAAAACATTGTTTGAGATACTATCTAAGAGTAGAATAGCTGGGTTGCACAGTAAGTGTGTATTTATGTGTGAGAAACTTCTGTACTGCTTTTCTAAGCAATTGTGTGATTTTGCTTTTCTATCAGCTTTGACCATTCAAGTTGCTCCATATTCTTGCTAACAGTATCAGTCTTTGTAATTTTAGTCATTGTAGTGTTTGTTTAGTGGTGTGTTATTGTCACTTAATTCTCATTCTCTGGATGACTAATGAAGCATGTTTTTTATATGCTTATTGCTGGCTTAAGGAAGGGACCAGTTCTCAGTATCCCTCGCTCATGTTCCCTGTCAGTGATGATACACTCCTCTTTCCCAAAGGCTAGCCACAGCTCTGACTTCTAATAACCTAGATTAGTTTACCTGTTTTTGTGCTTTGTACAAGATGAATAATACTAGACTCTGTGATGCCTGTCTTCTTTAACTTGTTATATTGATGAGCCTTGTCCAGATTCTCATTTTAATTATCCATTGTATTATTGATTAGCGTTTGAGTAATTTCCAGTTTTTAGCTATCACAAATAGTGCTGCTGTGGTTTATATCTTTTGGTGAATACTTGTATGTATTTTTGTTGAGCATATAACTAGGAGTGGAATGGATGAGTTTAAAGTAGAACTGATGAGTGATAGGACAGTACATCTCAAACTTTAATGCACATGTGAATTACCAGGACTTTTATTAAAATGCAGATTATGAAACAGCAACTTTGGGATTTAGCCTGAGCTTTTGCATTTCTACCAAACTCCAGATGACGTGGATGCTACTGATTTCAGAACACACTTTGGGGGGCAAAGTTGTAAAGTATGCCTGTGTTCAGCTTTGGGAGACACTGCCAAAGAGTTTCCCAAAGTTATTATTCTCAGTTTACATTCATGCAAGTAATGTATGAGAGTTCACATTCTTGACAGCACATTCTTGCCAATATATTATTGGTATTTCTATTTTAGCCATTTTGGCCAGGGTGTAGAAATAGCTTATTATGGTTTTAATTTATATTTTCCTAGGTGCTAATGAGGTTGAGCCCTTTTTATGTTTGCCAGCCATCTGGCTATCACCCTCTATAAAGTACCTTTTGCAGTCTTCTGCTTATTTTTCTATTGGGTTATCTTCAGTGTAATTTTTACTTCTATTACTTCCCCCCCTTCTTATTTTCTTATTTCTTCAAATGCTCTACTTATTTCTACATTACTCAGAAGGTTTCTTAGTATCTGATCTTTAATCTATTGTTTCAAAGATTCTACATTTTTCTAAATTTATTTGATCTTATCCAGTGCCATTTTAATTAAAGTATACTTCTATTTTTGTTTTCAAAACTATATTCTCTTCCTCTTCCATTTTCGTTGCTGAGACCCTGTACTGCTTTTTCTTTTTCTTTTTTCTCCTTTTCTTTTTCCTCTTACTGCTCTTTCTCACTTTTAAATTTTCTACATCCTCATGCATGGAGATATCTCGTCTATAGAGGCCTGAAGGTAGATTCATTTGCAATAACCTGACTGTCCTTGGACACAAATGGATTTTTCCTTTCAAATATTACATAAGAGACCTGGCTGATGCACATTCACTCTTCTGTTCATTGGTCCAGTAGACTGAGAGCTTGTCCTAGCAGGGAGTTGATTCTCATCTCTCCTATGAGCAATCAATATTTTGATAACCGTGATATGAAGTGTATACTGTAGTTATTTATCCACATTCTTAGTATCACTTCCCATTGTTTCTAAGAGAAATTCTTTTGATTCCCTAGATTATTGTTTTGTTTACTACAGCGCACATGTTAGGTCATAGTTATTAAACCAGTTCCAAGTGGAGGGTTTCTTCTTTTTTCCCTGTGGCTCTCCTCTTCCCTAGTTCTTGCCCCCTTGGGAATGGTGTTTCTGCGGTGTCTCTGCCTTGAGTCACAGCACGCCTGTGTCAGGAAGGCAAGTTCTAGTTGCTTCCTGGTGTCTTGGTCCATCCAGATCTGTCTGACCACATCTTGCATACATTCTTCAACAGTTTTGTCTTGAGTAGCATCCATCCCTGGTTTTTAGTACTAGTGTACGTCTCTCTGGTTTCATGTTTGTGTTGGCATTTTAATTTCAGTGGGAGGAGGGTGTGAGTGAAAAGCCTCTGTTCCAGGTGTTTTCTTACCTGGAAGTCTAAAATCTTCAAGATTATTTTTCTGATTGTTTTTTCTTTTCTTTCCTTTATTTTTTTTAATTAAAATGCTCTAAGTATCTTCCCTACTGCCTTCTCCCCCTCACCCAAAGTGTACCTTTTCTTACCATAGAGTAACAGTTAAAGTTTTGTGACTTTCTGTGAGTTTTCGGTTGTTCCTGGTGTCGCAGATGAAATTATGCTTTTGAAGTTGGCTGGTATGCTATCCATGGGCTAGGATATCCAAATATAAATCAGGAACATTTATGTAGATATAAATAATTCACTTACTATAGTGGATCAAACAAAGGAGGCTAATTGGGTAGCTAAAATGGTGCTCTTTGACCTAAGCCTGTGGAAAGTTGGAGTATATATCTTGCTTCCCTGGTATGGTAATAGCTCTGATAGGGAATTTAAGGGCCTATTTAGCCTGCTTTGCTTTTAAACTATAATTACGCTTTTGTTCTCTTGTACTTACATTGTGACCTTTATATGTATTTTTTGTCCTTCTTTAATTAGGGGCTCATTCTTGACAATAATTTTTTAAAGAGCTCCTATTTTGTATGAAAATCTTAAGTATGTGAAGCCAATAATATTGACCATTTCATTTCTTCTCCTTCTCTTCTCTTCTATCGTGAGTCATAACTTGGAAATAAATGCTTTGAAAGGGTACTAACCACTCACATGGAGAGTAATTTTGACATTTAAATCCCAAGTGCCTTTTTCCTTCTCCCTTTTTTCATTTCCTAACATATTAGAGTCAGACATATTTGCCAGATTCTGTAGACTGTGTCTTTATTTTTAGAGCTCCCATTTAGTTTAGTAGAATTGTAATTTGGAAGAAGAAAATGCTTCTTTGGGGTTAAATTCTGGTTGATTCACACTGGGTTTGCTGCAAGTTTTTCCATGTGTAACTCACTAGTTACCTCTGATAAATCATATCATTAATGTCTTGACCCAACACAAAACATTGTAAATATCATAGTCTTAAATATTCTGTGGTGCCAATCTTTTAAAAAAAGAAAGCTTCCTTGCTTCTTATTTTGACTGCAACAAAATAAGTCTTAGTTTAATTTATTTCCCTGTTTAGCTTCTTATCAAATTAAATGGCATGAGAAGCTTAGTCATTTCATAGTAATCAGCCAGGCTCCTAGATTCCCACTCTTGTAAAGAGATGCAGCGGTTCTCAACCTGTGGGTTGCAACCCCTTTTAACATTGAAAATACATTGGGGCATTAGGAAGGTTGAGAACCACTGGATTATAGAATTTATGGTCTTTTTGAAAGGCTTTGATATATTTCTCTCACATTATTCAAGTTTATGGTAGCTTCAATTGAATAGGCTTTATTTGGATTCTTTTAACATAGCAAATCTTTTATCATTTTTGGAGAAAATTTGTCATTTTTATATCACTATTAATGAAGGAGAAATAAGCAGATTTTACTTTGACTATAACTACTTAAACTCTTTCTAGTCTATGGCCATACTACCCCGAATGTCCCCAATCTCATCTAAACTATCCTTTTTAAATCTTTAAAGTAATCTAATATTTGGGAATGTTTACTCTTTCAGAGGAGGTAAGATTCAGGAGGTAAAACTTATAGACTTGAAACAAAATGCATTTATGGATGATGTGATTTAGAATATAAGTATTAATACCATCATTTTAAAAAACTTTATTTAGAAATAATTTGAGACTTAAAAGACAGTTGCAAAAATAGCATAGATATAATCCGGGATTCCACATTGCGTTTAGTTTTTATGTCTTCTTGGTTTCCTCCAGTCTGGGATAGTTTTGCAGTCTTTATTTTTGTGACCTTGATGCTTTTTTTAAAGAGTACTAGCCAGTTATTTTTTAGAGTGTCTCTAAAAGACAGAGGAGATGTTTGGTCTTTCTCAGTTCCTTATCCTAGGAGGTACATGATATTGATAATGTCTTTTTTAATATAAAAGTATAACGTTTATTTTATATTAGAGAAAGGGAAGAGAGTAGTGGGAAGAGATGAGAAAAGAGAGCAGAAAGCAGGGAGCAAAAGAAGATTGTGGGGAGGTTGGGGGGGAAGGAGCAACAGAAAGGCATGGCCTCCCAAAGAAAGAAAGGAGGAGTTCCAGCCAATAGTGTCTTATTATTGGTGATGTTCACTTCAATCACATGGTTAAGATGGTACCTGTCAGCTTTCTCCATGATAGTTACTCTTTTTCCCTTTGTGATAAGTAAGTATCTTGTTTGGAGATATTCTGAAGTACGCAGATATCTTGTTTCTCACTATACTCTGGCCCACTAATTTTAGCAGCCATTGAAGATTCTTGCTTCCTACAGTTATTTCTCTGGTGTTTGCCAAATGGTGATTTTCTGTTTCTATCATTCCTTCTGCATTTATTTTTAAAAATTGGAATTCACTATAATCAAGGGCTATTTTCCCTTATTTGTTTATATATTCATTTATTTGACTATATCAGTATGGACTTACAGATATTTATTGTGTGGGTTATCATCCATCACTATCATTTTACCACTAGCACCAAGTTACTTGTCAGGCTGTCGGGGTTCTTACTTTAACTTCCCAGGTACCATGAAGTTTGACTTTAGGCAAAATAGTCAGCTATTCCTATCCTCAGTACCCTCAGTAGTAAAAAGGGAATAATAATAATATCTGCTCTGCTGTATATAAAATAGATTTGTAAACTATAAAATATGCTATAGATAGTAATACTGTCATCATTTTGTTACTAAATACCCATGGGTGTTCAGAGAACAGAGGCTCTTTTCAGGGGCATGCGTGAGTTAATTTCTTTAGACTGTCCCCTTATTTCTGCAGGGAGGCCCAAGAACGAAGGTGGAGAGAAACAGTTGTACGGAGTAGAGAGGCAGATGGAAGCCAGAAGTAAATCACAGAAACACAGAGCAGCATCCATTCTCACATTCTGCTGTGTGCAGTAAACACTTTCTAAATTCCCTAGGATATTATGCAATAGTAAATCTATTTCTTTGACTATTGGTTTTGAAAACTCTCTCGTTTCATGTAACAGTATATTTTGCTAAATTAGATGTGGCATATAAAAACAACATTAACTTAATTTTTTCCTGTACCTTAAACTGATGTTTGGTTTGGAAATGTTATCTCTGGTGTATTTTATTAAGAATGTGTGAAGCATACAAAACTGTAAGGTGTAGTGAATGTTATTACTCTTGGCATTTATTCCAGTTTTGCTTTGAGAGTCTTTTTAGGTACCTATGACAATACTGTGTACAAAAGTCCTTGATGTGACTTTTTCTCATTTAAGTTTCTGAATCAATACTTAATGTCTACTGCCCAGGGTCATTTGTTCCTCCATCCTATTTGCTGTAGGTATTGGGAAGATCTATTGAACGCCAAATTTGTGATTTAGGTTGGGTTTTGTTTGTTTTTTTGGTCTTTGGGAATGAAGGTTTTATTTCTTCCTGTCACCATAATCAGGCAAAAAATAGTAGACTGAGCTGCTAAGTAGGTCGACCTACCTGAGCACTGTGAGGTGGCAAATTCTAATGAGATTTCCTGACTTCAGCAGTTATCAGTGATGGGAACAGGGAGTAGAAATAGCAGTATTTGAACTTCAAATATCCAAGGAAGAATAAGTGAGTTTCCGTTTTGTTCAACATTTGTAACTGAAGAAATAGAAGATTTCACACCACAATGTTTTTTCTACTTCATTCTAATGAAGATGGCCAAATAAAGGCATGAGACCAGAATGAAATAAAGAATAGATCACAGTAAATTATATTAATGGATTTAGGCTATTTTAGTTGGCATCCTTTGTGTTCTCTAATACAATAAAAGATCAGAGTAGATTTGCCTTCTTGTGTATGTGTATAAAAGCTAACTTAAGGTACTGAAGCTATTAAGGGATGATATTTTGTGCCAGTTTTTTGGGGGATGGATAATTTGTAAAATCCACTGAGACATCAACAAAAAATGCTCTTAATGAACTTCAGACTTCTGGTTTCAGCTTAGCTTTTGGTCTTAGCTTGGAATTCCTTTTTTGTTTGTCTTTGACTTATTTACTTACCTGAACTCCTCCCCACCCCAACCCATTGCTGATCCCCCAAACTCTCCAGATGACAACAGCAAGGGCAATGGGCTCTCATGAAATACCTGCTAAGGTGTTAACACTTCTGAATTAATTACCCTGGTTCCTTTTATTTAATTGACCTGAAACCAATTATAAGGGGCAAGTGTCATGGAAAAATGTTTTTAAATGCTGCAAGGCCATGAGAGAATGTTTTAAATAGCAAAATTAAGTATTGATTCGACAGAACTAAGTTTGAGCATTTGCTAACATAGCCCTTTGTGTAAAATTTTAAGCTTAGTTGACAAAGGACAACGGGGTGGTTTTTAATAAATCGTATTAAAACCAAGTATTTTAACACTTGAGTTCTCTTCATTGTCTTTCTACCTTTGTGTGTGTGTGTGTGTTTCAGACAGAATCTTACTCTGTTGCCTGGGCTAGAGTGCTGCAGCATCAGCCTAGCATACAGCAACCTCGAACTCCTAGATTCAAGAGATTTTCCTGCCTCAGCCTCCCAAGTAGCTGAGAATGCAGATGTCTGCCACAACATCCTGCTAATTTTTTTTATTTTTAGTAAAGATGGGGTTTCACTCATGCTTAGGCTGGCCTTGAACTCATGAGCTCAGGCAATCCACCCAGCTTGGCTTCCCAGAGAGTTAGGATTAGAGATGTGAGCCAGGGTGCTAGACCCCTTCATCTTTATTACCATTACCTCAGTTAAGGTTCTCACTGTCACTTGCAGGGTTACTTCAGTAACCTCCCACCATTCGCTGGTCTAGTCTCATATTTAGTCTGTACTAATGTGTGAACAGCCTTCTAAAATACATGTTCTGATCAGATCATTTTCTTTGACACAGTTTCTCTAATCACTCCCACTTGCCTTACGATAAAGCCCAGCTTTCTTAGCATGGAATGCAAAGACCTTAATGATCTAGGCCTGGCCTGCTTTTCATTCCTGACTCCTGCCACTCCCCAAAATGAGTTGTGGCTCCCTGAAAACGCTGTAGTTTTCCTTTGCACCATTGTTTTTCATGTTTCTCTGCCTGGCATGCTATTACTGTCTCTTAGTCATGCTTTAAGACACAATTTAAATTCAAAAAAGCCTTTTATTATAGACATCTTTTAAAACACAAAAGTAGAGAGAATAATGTATTAACCCCCCCCCATTTGTCTATCACCCAACTGCAGAATATCAGAATTTATATGGTCTGATTTTTTTTTTTTTTATTTTGCGGTTTTTGGCCAGGGCTGGGTTTGAACCCACCACTTCCGGCATGTGGGGCTGTTGCCCTACTCCTTTGAGCCACAGGCACCGCCCAGAATATCAGAATTTAGCAAATCTTTCAACTCTGGTATTTTTTTTTTCAATTCAGTCTTTATTAGGGTTTTCCATGACCTCCCTAACCAAAGAGAGCTACTCTTCCTGTGTTCTCTTTAGCACCCGACACAAGCTGATCTTAGGATTCTCATAAATGTAGTTAATCATTTACCTGTCTCTGTCTACATCGTAAAACCCTTCAGGGTAGAGACAGAGCATTTTTTTATCCTGGTATTCTCTATGCCTAATGTAGATACTAACACATAATAGGTGTTTAATAATTATTCACAGTGGAAGTAATAAACCATCCTTATACTATCTTCCGCACACACACACGCTTATTTTTATTTTTTTCAAGAAAGGCAAAACTAGCGTATGGTGATAGAAGTCAGAACAGTGGTACTGCCTGTGGCAGCAGAAGAGGTGGATGCATTATTGACTGGGAGGGATCCTGTAGGAAGGAGCCAATGAGGGTCTACAAGTGTTCTGTCTTGGCTCAGCGCCTATGGCTCAAGAGGCTAAGGTGCCAGCCACATACACCAGAGCTGGTGGGTTCGAATCCAGCCCAGGCCTGCCAAACAACAATGACGGCTGCAACTAAAAATAGCCGGTCATTGTGGTGGGCGCCTGTAGCCCCAGCTACTTGGGAGGCAGAGGCAGGAGAATCGTTTGAGCCCAGGAGTTGGAGGTTTCTGTGAGCTGTGATGCCAAGGCACTCTGCCCAGGGCAACAGCTTGAGGCTCTGTCTCAAAAAAAAAAAAAAAGTTCTATCTTGATCTGAATGATGGTGAAATATACTGTACATGTGTGTAAATATGTATCAAGTGGCAAAGTTAAGATTTATGCACAGTACTCTGCTGCATTTAAGTTAAGACTCAACTTTTTTTTGTTGTTTTTCTTAAAGCCTGGTCTCTTCAATTATTTCATTTCCTTCTGGTTGCATCATTTTCTTAATTACCCAAATTGGAAAACTGGGAGTTGCTCCAGACTTCTCCCACTCCCTCCCCTGAACTTTGATGAGTCCATTTTATAAATAGCATTAGGATCTTTCCTTTCTTATTCATCCTCAGAACCTCTGTGCCTAGGAGACAGACTAGCCTGTGTGGATGGGCCCACTGTGTGTCAAGTGGCCCCCTTGCTCTGTGTGTTAAGGGAGGGCGTCAGCTGGCATACCACCCACCGAACAGGAGTTGTGGGTGGCACTTGGCCCAAAGGAGTTATAGTTTAGAAGGCAATGATTCATATGACTAATATACCTTATGTGATAATTTTTTTAAGGCATGTCCATTAAGTCATTTTTAGTACCCAGATAAATGTATTCACATTAATAAGGTATGATATTTGAAGTTTAAAAAAAGCCAAACACTATTTTTGCTAAGAGTGTACCCTATTCCAGCCCATCTGTGAGGGTGGACTATTCAGTCTAGTTGGATAAATGTTAATTGAAGTTTAAAAGAAACAGGCTTTATTACACGTCATGTAGAAGTATGTAGTAAAGTGTAAGGTAAGATGCATTTACACAACTGTTCTTTGTCATTTTTTTTCCTATTGAAGGAAGGGTGGTGAAAACACAAATCCTTAAGAAATTCCTAGATGGTGATGAGAATTTATTTATCCTGTGGGTTATTGTCAGTTTTATTATTGAGAGATAGAATTGACTCACTTTTAAGCAAGCTGATTTCATGTTGTATCCTGCTGAATAAATATTTCATCAGATAATCAGCAGGTACATAGATACAAGGATCAGAGCAATGAATACTTAAATATACGTACTTCCTGAACAGAGCTTATTTTTTGTGAAATTACTTTTATTAAGATCATATTCTTCTGTAAATATGCTCATGATTTAAGAGTTCTCTTGTGAAAAGTATGTGTACAACTTTAAGAAAGATGGAGAGCCTATCATTTCAGCTAATATATACTGTAATACTTGTCTACTTTGTATTCTCCTGGGCATTATTAAATAATAAATCTTATGGAAAACATAATGAAAATAAAATATCAAAGCTGAAGATTGAATTTCCACACTAACATCACCTTATCACATTGTAGTTGACCCTTCAACAACACAGGAGCTTGGCTTGGCGCCTGTGGCTCAGCGGGCTAAGGTGCCAGCCACATACACCTGAGCTGGCAGGTTCAAATCCAGCCCGGGCCCGCCAAACAACAATGACAGCTGCAACCAAAAACTGGCCGGGCGTTGTGGCGGGCACCTGCAGTCCCAGCTACTTGGGAGGCGGAGGCAGGAGACTCGCTTGAGCCCAGGAATTGGGGTTGCTGTGAGCTGTGACGCCACAGCACTCTATCCAGGGTGACAGCTTGAGGCTCTGTCTCAAAAAAAAAAACAATACAGGAGCTGGGAGACTGACCCCCGGGGCAATTGAAAATCCAAGTGTAAATGTTGACTCCCCCCAAACTTAGTTAACTGTAATATTAATACTAATAGCTTACTGTTGACCAGAGCCTTACCAATAGCATAAGCCATTGGTTGACTATGTTGTATGTATCATATACTGTACTCTTACAAAAGAGTAAGCTAGAGAAAAGAAACTCAGGAGGAAGAGAAATATATTTATTATTCATAAAGTGGAAGGGGATCATCAAGAAGGTCTTCATCATTCTCACTGAACAGGAGCAGGAAGAGGAGGCTTAATCTTGCTGCCTCCTGGGTTGCAGAGGTAGAAGAAAATCCAGGTGTAAGTGGACTCATGCAGTTCAAACACGTTACTCAAGGGTCAGTTGTAACTAGTTTAAGATTTCATTTAAGTAAGTTTTAGTACTAAAATTTTTCAGGGCATAAATATTTGAAAATACTATACTTATTTTATGAAATCCTAGCCCATTCTTTAGAATATCGTTTCCTTCCCCAAAACTATTTGCAGACTTATTTGCATAAAGTACAATCTCTTTATGGGAATAGAAGTTAAATGATTTTGTTTTGGCCGTGTATAAGGAGTTATAAAGGAAGATTTAAGCCCCATTTAAAGATATTTTATTAAATATCTATGAAAATATTTCAAGTAGAAAAACATAGGAAAATAAACACCATTTCATCTACCACCCAGCTTTAACCCACCTTTAATATTTTTCTGTGTGCTTCAATTCTTATTGATTTGATTGTGTTGATTAAAGAAATGCAGATTAAAACCCCAGTGAGATACCATTACATATCTATTAGAATAGGCAAGATTAAAGTAATTAGAATACTGTTTGCAAGGATGCTGAGTAAATGAGCTCTCATACTCTGCTGTTGGAAATGCAAACTGATACCAGCCACTTTGGCAAAACATTTGGTAGTTTCTTGCAAAGTTAAATTTGTGCTTTTTGTATGACACAGCAGTAAAGGTCCTTAGATATTTATTCAAGAGAAATAAGAACTTATTTTCATGTAAAAATTGGTTAGCAAATGCTTATAGCAGTTTTTTTCTTTGTTTTGTTTTTGAGGCAGAGCCTCAAACTGTCTCCCTGGGTAGAGTGCCATGGCATCACAGCTCACAGCAACCTCCAATTCCTGCGCTTATGCAATTCTCTTGCCTCAGCCTCCCAAGTAGCTGGGATTACAGGCACCTGCCATAACGCCCAACTATTATTTGGTTGTAGTTGTCATTGTTTGGCAGGCCTGGGCTGGATTCAAACCTGCCAGCTCCGGTGTATGTGGCTGGCACCTTAGCAACTTGAGCTACAGGCGCTGAGCCAGCAGTTTTATTATTTATCGCTAAAAACTGGAAACCACCTCAATAACTGGTGAATGTATGAACAACACTTGTGTTATCTCCATGCCAGAACTACTCAGCAACAGAAATAGGGTGACACAAACAACAAGGTGGGTGACTCTTAAATTCATTTTGCAAGTGAGAGAAGCCAGATTCAAAAGCCAGACTCATTACATCTACTTGGCATTTTGAAAAAGGGAAAACTATAAGAATAGGACAAAAAGGGGTGGAGGTGAGATGGCCAACTGAAGCCAGCTTTCCACAGAGGTTCCCGTCCTCAAGGAGAGGTAAAGGACTGAAGTTTAGCAAGTAAGCTGATGGTTTGTAGCTGAGCCAGTAGAGAAGGTTGAAGAAAGCACATCAACTCTGCTGAGGTGAGCTGCAACCCCAAAGATACAAACAAAAGGCACAAAATCCATCGCCAAGCAGACAGGAGTCCCCTCCCCCATGAGAACGGCTTGCAGTATACTTTCTACAAACAAGCGAGCAGAGTTCAAACATCTTCCCATTTTATCCCATTGGAGAGACTCTCTAAAAACTGGACCTCCTTCTCCTACTAGGGTGCCATGGCACTCTCCTGCCAAGCATAAAACTGTATATATTCTCTACTTGCAATTCTGAACTCCCAGCACTCCCCTCCACTCTCGCCCCAAGGTCTGGAAACCTGTCCCCATGGAGTCCAGATTCTTGGGCATTTTCTTGAGAGGTGTGGACCGGGTGTGGGCTGTTACAGGTCTGTGCTGATTTTGTGGCACAGGGGTAAGGAGAAAATAGTGGACTGAAGGAACTGTATGGGAAAGGACGTAGTACCCCCCCCCCCAATTGGCCTGGGCAGAGCGCAACGGAAGGCATGCTCCCAGGGCGGGGCTGAGCCAGAGAACTGCTTTAGTTAGCCTGAGAAACACCTGGGCCTCAGGGGATCATAGCTGAGACAAAGCCAGCCAGGAGGAGGCTGGAACTCCAAGCTGAGTGTGAGCCGCACCCGCCCCAACACAGACTGCAGGGGAAACAGAAGCACCAGCTCTGGGCAGCGGCTTAGAACAGAGCTGAGTCACAGTTTCTGTGAACTCAAACAGCACTTGGTCCACAGGGGAATATAGCCAGGACAGAATCACAAATTCTGCGCAAATATAACATCAATCAGGGGCCAGGCTGGAACTGAGTGAAGTGCCCCAGCTTCCATTAACCACTCGAGGTTGTTAGGCCCCAGATTCCCCTGCCGGATCATGGCAGAGTGTGGAGGCCTGGCCAAAGACACATAAGCTCTCTCTGTGACTCAGGCAGGTTCAAACCCCTGGAGCATCTGCTCATTGGAGGGAACTGGATCACAGCCCTGTGGGGTTACCAGTGACTGGGTGTGACAGAGGTGCAAAGTGGGGAAGGAGGCATCAACCTTCCAAGACTAATTCATTTGCTTGGGGGGGGGGTCCTTCTGACTACATGGAGCACCACAATGAGTCATACTCAAGCTGCCAGCAGACCCTTGCTATCTAGTTGCCAGAAACCTTTGGAACTCCCTCACATGAGACTGGGTGTTGTCTGGGACAATTGATTGAGCTCTCTTGGATGGGACCAATCACCTGAGGACTATCCAAAGTGGTATCCTGGGTATGTGGTTGTGGTAAGGTTTGATTTTCCTTTTCCAGCTGTGGCCCATAGGGGGCAGGGTGACTTAATTGCTGGTATTTCTTCACAGCTGAGACTTGAACCCAGAGTAACTAATTTCACTAGGGTAAGACAGAGACCAACTGAAAACAAGACAGGGCCACTTAGCCCCACCACACCAAGTAAGTCCCAGTGTCTCAGCTGTAGCACTGCATGGGACCTTTGCAAAGCTCTAGGGGAAAAGGTACAGACTCCAGTCACAGCTCTTGGGTAAAGAGCTGGTTAATCACTACACCAGGGCAGAATCAGCAGAAAAACTCCAGTAACATGAATAACCAGAGTAGATCAGCTCCCCCAGGGAATGATGGCAGACACAACTGAAGATCCCATTATAGACAAATGGCTGAGATGTCAGAAATCGAATTCAGAGTTTGGATTGCAAATCAGATGAACAGAATGGAGGTAAAGTTGGAATTAGAAATTCAAAGAGCATTTCAAAAGTTGTCTCAAGAATTCAATGAATTCAAAGACAAAGTCACCAAAGATTTTGACACACTGAAATAAGAATTTTGAGCCCTGAAAGATCTGAGAAATACAGTAGAATCCCTTAGTAACAGAATGGAGCAAGCAGAAGAAAGGATTTCTGACATTGAAGACAAAGCTTTCGAACGGTCCCAAACTCTCAAAGAGGAAGAGAAATTGAGAGCAAAAACAGATCATTCTCACAGGGAACTTTGGGATAATTCAAAGAAAATTAAAATTCGCCTTATAGGAATTCCTGAAGGTGACAAAGTTGCTTCGCAAAGCACAGAGGCACTATTTCAAGAGATAATGAAGGAGAACTTTCCAGACATACCAAGAAATTCTGAAATTCAGATAGCAGTTTCAGAACCCCAGCACAACTTGACCCAAATAAGACAACCCCCAGACAGATCATAATTAACTTCACTGAAGTTAATATGAAGGAGAAAATTCTGAAAGCAGCCAGACATAAGAAAACCATAACCTACAAGGGGAAGAATATTAGAATGACTGCAGATCACTCTGCTGAAACCTTTCAAGCTAGAAGAGGATGGTCATCGGCTTTTAATCTCCTAAAACAAAATAACTTTCAACTCAGGATCCTGTATCGAGCTAAACTGAGTTTCATTTATGATGGAGAAATTAAATATTTAATGACATTCACATGTTGAAGAAATTTGCCATAACTAAACCAGCTCTCCGGGATATTCTCAGACCTATCCTCCATAATGACCAGCATAATCCTCTACCACAAAAGTAAACTCAGAAACTTTTGATGAAATTCTAACTCCCACAGTGGCTAAAGGATTAAAAACATCCACTGAACTTTTGAAAAACTCAATACCCAAAATTCTACCAGGCTTTTTGATATTCTCAATTAATGTAAATGGCTTAAATTGTCCTCTAAAGAGGCACAGGTTGGCTGACTGGATACAAAAACTCAGGCCGGATATCTGCTGCATACAAGAATCTCATCTTACCTTAAAAGATAAATAATAGTCTCAGGGTGAAAGGATGGTTAACTATATTTCAGGCAAATGGAAATCAGAAAAAAGCAGGTGTTGCAATTTTATTCACAGATACAATAGGCTTTAAACCAACTAAAGTAAGGAAAGATAAGGATGGTCACTTCATATTCGTTAAGGGTAATAATATGATATTTCAATTAATATTTATGCACCCAACCAGAATGCACCTCAGTTTATAAGAGAGACTCTAACAGACCTGAGCAACTTGATTTCCTCCAGCACCATAAAAGTTGGAGATTTTAACACTCCTTTGTCAGTGTTGGATGGATCTTCCAATAAGAAGCTAAGCAAAGACATTTTAGATTTAAACTTAATCATTCAGCATTTGGGTTGAACAGACATCTACAGAACATTTTATCCTAACAAAACTGAATACACATCTCAGCACCCCATGGAACATACTCCAAAATCGATCACATCTTAGGTTACAAGTCTAACCTCAGCAAATTTAAAACAATAGAAATTATTCCTTGCATCTTCTCGGACCATCATGGAATAAAAATTGAACTCAGTAACAACAGGAATATACATACTCATACAAAAACATGGAAGCTAAATAACCTTAGGCTGAATGACGACTGGGCCACAGATGAGATTAAGAAGGATATTACCAAATTTTTGGAAGAAAACAATGAAGATGCGAATTATCAGATTCTCTGTGATACCACAAAGGCAATCCTAAGAGGGAAATTTATAGCACTGCGAGCCTTCCTCAAGAGAATGGAAAGAGAGGAAGTCAACAACTTAATGGGACATCTCAAGCAACTGGAAAAGGAAGAACATTCCAATCCCAAACCCAGCAGGAGAAAAGAAATAACCAAAATTAGAGCAGAATTAAATGAAATTGAAAACAAAAGAATTATGCAATAGATCAATACATCAAAAAGTTGGTTTTTTGAAAAGGTCAACAAAATTGATATACCTTTGGCTAAACCAGGAAAAAAAAGAGTATAATCTCCAATTTCATCAATCAGAAATGGTAATGATGAAATAACAACAGACTCCTCAGAAATTCAAAAAATCCTTAACGAATATTACAAGAAA